>PVJL010009632.1:0-55479 GCA_004026885.1 Lyroderma lyra
TAGCTATCAGGGAAATGCAAATCAAAACCACAATGAGATACCACCTCACACCTGTGAGAATGGCTATTATCAACAAGACAAGGAATAACAAGTGCTGGAGAGGATGTGGAGAAAAAGGAACTCTGGTACACTGCTGGTGGGAGTGCAAACTGGTACAACCACTGTGGAAGGCAGTGTGGAGCTTCCTCAGAAAATTGAGAATGGAGCTACCATTTGACCCAGCAATCTCCCTTCTGGGGATCTACCCAAAATACTTGAAAACCTTTGTCTGCAAAGACTTATGTACCCCAATGTTCATTGCAGCGCTGTTCACAGTGGCCAAAACATGGAAACAACCAAAGGTCCCTGCGACAGATGACTGGATAAAGAAGCTGTGGTACATATACACAATGGAGTATTATTCAGCTATAAGAAAAGATGAAATATTGCCATTTGCAACGAAATGGATGGACCTGGAGATCATCATGCTTAGTGA
Source organism: Lyroderma lyra (assembly GCA_004026885.1). NCBI lineage: Eukaryota > Metazoa > Chordata > Mammalia > Chiroptera > Megadermatidae > Lyroderma > Lyroderma lyra. The sequence goes on from PVJL010009632.1 coordinate 476, forward strand.
AATAAGCCAGACAGAAAAAACAAGTAACTGTATGACTTCACTCATATGCGGAATATAAAACTGAAAGCAAAGAAAAAAAGAAATGAACAAACAAATAACCCATGGACACAATCAATAGTTTAATGTTTATTTGGGGACGAGTGGGTTAGGGAGGGGAGAAAGGGGAGGGGGTGGGAGAGGAGGGGGAAACTAAATATAAGGTGATGAAAAGAGAAGTCACGTTAGGTGGTGAACTTATTATACATCAAGTTGACAATGCACTGTAGAATTGTATGCCTGAAACCTATGTAATCCTCACTAACAGATGTCACCCCAATAAGTCTAACAATAAAAATGAATTAAAAAATGAATTAAATTGGGAAAAAAAAGACATCCTCAAATTATTTTCTTCATACATTTAAATCATTTTTTATCTTTGTTTACATGTTAATTTCCTTTCTTTCCCTATTAAATATAGATTCTTAGAGGGTAAGAATTTAGTCCTGTTCACTATAATATACTCAGTTTCTAAAGTAAGTCTAGTCATAGTAACACTCAAAAAATATCTCTTCAATGACTGGGACCAATTCGTTTTCCTGTTAGATGACCTCTCTGGAGCATTTGTCACTGATGTACATTCTTTCTTTAAATCTTTCTTTCCGGCCTTTGAGATAGCACTACTTCTTTTTTACCCACCTTCACTAACTTTCCAATGGGATGTTCTCTTTTCGAGTACTAGAACTACTATTGGTACATTTCCTGGCATATGAAGGTGCAGAGAAGCAGTCACAAGAGGTCCTTACAGTTGTATTGCAGTGTGAAAGATCTTAGCTGAACCCTGTATTTAAAGTGGCAGAAAACTATTGAAGCAAGAGGAAGTATTGTTTTGGGGGGCTGGTAAGAAACCTAAAATGTGCTTAGTGTGATAATTAGGTATTAAATAGAAACTTAGAATGATGTATGTGAGTCTGTGTATGTGTGTGTGTGTGTGTGTGTGTGTGTGTGTGTGTGTGTGTATACATACACATTACTAAGTACTATGGACTCTAGTTGTGCTTTGGTGCTTGTTATGCTATTCCAATAGAAACACAGTGATCTCAAAATGGATCAAAAATGGCTAACCATACAAATGTCCATATACAGATGAAGAAAATATTCATGTATTGTACAATAACATGATTGAATATTATGCAGCTATTGGAACTATAAATTTTAACTAAGAAACTTGAAATACTTGTCATAAGTGAATAAGACATGGCACAAAATTGTGCACACAATGTGAGTAGAGCTTTATAAAGTAAGTATAGCAATGAAAACTAGTGAAGGATAAATAGAGACTATAATAATGGTTGGGTCATTTCATAGGATTATGAACATTTTGTTCATACTTTCCCAAACAGCCTGTAGCACTCTAAATGTTTTATTAAATTTATTGGGGTGACATTAGTTAGTAAAATTACATAGGTTCCAGATTACATAGGTTCCAGGTGTCCAGTTTTTATCATCTATGTGTTGCATTGTGTTCTCACCACTCAGTCATTTCTATTTCTATCACAATATATTTGAATAAAAATATGAAATGCTTCATGAATATGCATGTCTTCCTTGTGCATAGGCCATGTTAATCTTCTCTGTATCATTCCAGTTTTACTATATGCTCTGCTGAAGCAAGCACTTATATATTTTGAAAATAGCAGTCTAAACCTGAATACACTAAACAACCTGTACTTTTGGTGGGATGCACTTGTGACAGAAATGTCAGAACAGAGGATGGGAGTTGTGTCATCTTTTTTGAAGGAGAAAATACTCATTAAATCCCTGTTACTTGTGGCCTTTGAGATTCCCTCTGTTTAATGTGTTCAATGTCTGAATTCTCCTTTCAAGATATCATGCCTTGGAAATAAAGACTTAAATGATTCTCATGGAAGTGACTTCTTTCAATTCACATTCTGAATCACAGGCAGATCCAAAAGTGAAACTTCTCAATTTACATTCTTAGACTTCATAAACATCTCTAAAACACGTTTTTTATTTTAGAGTGGTAGCTATATAATGAAGTGTTCTAAGATTATTAGACTAAATGTCTTAAATTTTATGTTTGATTACTATTGCTCTAGGTGGCAACAAAAACCATTGTGACTTCACTTCTTAAAGCCAGATTGGTTTGACACATGCATTGTGGAATTTATTAAATTATTGCCTATTCTCTCTCATTTATAATTTTGAAAGTAAATCCATGTTCATTAAATGTATTGCACCTGCAGTTGTAAACCATAGAGAAATGCAACAACTAATTTAGAAATAGCTTTTATCATGTAAATGAATGATGAAAAGTGTTTAGTTCACAAGGTGGTAGAAGTGACAGAAAACACATGTTTCAGCTTTAGCATTACATATGAAGTTTTTTAAAGGATATGTGATTAGAGGAATATGGTTAGAGTAGTGATGTGATTCAGATGTATAAATTCACTGCCCCAGAATGTAGTCTGCCACTCAACAGGGGTCAGACTAATAACCTGGGATGTATGTGAAGGCTGTCCAGAAAATATCCAGCCATGTAATATGAAAAACAGAGATGTTTTCAGGACCGCCCTTATCATGAGTAACTAGGCAGGAGAACATTTTTCAGCTCTACACACAGGTATGATTTGCCATCAACTAATTCAGATAACTAAAATATGTATTTATTAGTGAATGGCTACATATCTTTTGCATTACCCTATATTTGAATAAATTTATTGCATATATACTTTCCAATTATTGCAAGACAAAGACAAAGCTCATCTTCCAAAGAGAATGCCTGAGTGGTTTAAATCCCAGAAATGCTAGATAACAACATAGGAGAAGAGCATGATATTGGAATAAAACTAGGATAATTAATTGAAAGTTTAGGAAAAAGAAAGTTGCCTCCACCCCATTTCACCTCATACACAGAATACTCCTTAAAAAGGCATACAGCTACAGAAGAAAAATTAGAAGTTCCACAAAACATTGAATGGCTCAGGAGTAAAAATTTGGAAAGCATTCATAAAGTTTCCAGCATGCTCTTGCCCAATTAGTCGGACTAAAATCCTAATGATTAATAAATGTTACCCACATACAGGAAGTTCCTCCAGGAGCTTTTCGTTATTAATGCTCATTTGTTTTCATTTAAATATACATATAAAAGAGTGTATATAACTTATAAGTACAATATAAACAAACACACATCTTAAAAATTCTTAAGAAATATTATAGATTATGGGTAAATTAGAAGCCTTCTATGTGTTGTCCCCAATCACACTCCCTTATCCAGTGATTATCACCATCTTGAATTTTGTGGTACACATTCCCTTGCTCTACTCTCTGGTGTGTACAATGTTAGAATTTTGCAACAATGCATATTGAGATGTACCTGATTTTGAACATTGTACATATTTCATTCTATCTATTATTCTAAATATATTTTAACTAAACTTATGTTCTCAAAATTCAAGAATGTGTATACATGCAACCATAGCGCATTCATTTTTATTGCTGTATAATATTCAATTGCATAAATATGAGCACCAAAGTTATTTAACAATATTCCCTCAATGGTTAGTTTATTTGGTGGCAAAATCTCTCAGTTTTCTTTGTCTAAATATGTCATCAATTCACTCTCGTTCTTGAAAAATATTTAAAGGTGGTATATGATTCTAGGTTGAGAGGTTCACTACCTCCTTGTTCCCTTTGCTAATGTTGAAATGTCAACTCATAGTCTAATTGGAAAAGGTGAGTTATTTTTCCCAGATGTTTTTAAGATCTGTGTATTTCCTCTTTCACTATGATGTGACTCAGTAAAATTTTGTTTCTTTTTTTCTTTATACTTGACAGTCAATATTATTTTATATTAGTTTCAGGTGTACAGCATAGTGGCAAGACAATTATGTAATTTATGGATTTACCCCTTCAGTTGGTCTCATATTCACCTGGCATTAGACATAGTTATTTTAAAATTATTAACTATAATTCCTATGCTTTACTATATATCTCTAAGACCATTTTGTAACTAAAATTGGTACTTGTTAATTTCTTCACATTTTTCTTCCAGTACTTCAACGCCCTCCAATCTGGAAAACATCAATTTGTTCTCTGTATCTATGAGTCAATTTCTGTTTTCTTTGGTTGTTTATTTTGTTCTTTAGATTCTACATATAAGTGAGATCGTATGGTATTTGTTTTTCTCTGTATGGATTATTTCACTTAGCATAATACCCTCTAGGTCCATCCATGTGGTCACAAATAGTAATGTTTTTATTACTTTTATGGCAGAGTAATATTCCATTACAAATATGCAGCACTTCTTCATTTTTTTCTCCTTTTTTATTGTAAGACTTATTTGGGGAGTTCCCTGGTGGTGTAGTGGCTAGGCTTTAGCACTCTCAACACCATGGCCTGGGTTCAATTCCCAGCCAGGGAACCATTAAAAAGAAAGACTTATTGGGGTGACATTGGTTGGCAAGAATTACATAGATTCCAAGTGTACAATTCTACAGTGCATTATCAACTTGGTATATAATGATTTCATCACCCAGTGTGAGTTCTCTTTCCATCACCATACATTTAGCTCTCCCTCTCTCCTCTCCCACCCCTTCCCACTTTTCCCACCCTTTCTGACTTCTCCCACCCCATCCCCACTTCTATCCAAATAAACATTAAACCAATGATTTTGGTCATGGGTTTTTTGTTGGTTTGTTTGTTTATTCTTTCTTGCTTTCCGTTTTATACTCTGCATGTGAGTGAAGTCATACTGTTTTTGATTTATCTGTCTGGTTTTTTCACTTAGCAGGATGATCTCCAGGTCCATTCATTTTGTTGTAAATGGGAGTATTTCATATTTTCTTATATCTGAGTAATATTCCATTGTGTATATGTACCACAGCTTCTTTATCCAGTCATCTGTAGCAGGACACTTTGGTTGTTTCCATTTTTTGGCCACTGTGAACCACGATGTAATAAACATTGGGGTACATAAATCTGCGGACCAAGGTTTTCTAGTTTTGGGGGGTACATTCCCAGATGGGAAATTGCTGGGCCATATGGCAACTCCATTCCAAATTTTATAAGGAACTTCCACACCATCTTCAATAGTGGTTGTACGAGCTTACATTCCCACCAGCAGTGTGTGAGAGTTCCTTTTACTCCACATCCTCTCCAGCACTTCTTATTCCTTGTCTTGTTGATAATAGCCATTCTAACAAGTGTAAGTTGATATTTCATTGTATTTTTGATTTACATTTCTCTGATGATTAGTGCCATTGAGAACATTTTCATGTCTATTGGCCATCTGTATGTCCTCTCTGTAGAAATGTTTATTCAGATCTTCTGCCCATTTTTAATTAAATTATTTGATTGATTGTTTGGTGTTCAGTTGTATGAGTTCTTTATAAAATTTTTATATTAACCTATTATCAGATATATCATTGGCAAATATCTCCCGTTCACTAAAATGTGTTTTTGGTTTGGTTGGTTACTTCCTTTGCTGTACAAAAACTTTTTAATTAGCTATAATCTCATTTGTTTATTTTTCCTTTTGGTTTTTTTGCCAAAGGAGATATATCAGTAAAAATATTACTAAGGATAATGTCTGAGAATTTACTGCCTATGATTTCTTTCCGGAGTTTCATGGTTTTAGGTCTTACATGTAAGTCTTTAATTCACTTTTAGTTTATTCTTCTATGTGGTGTAAGAAGGTAGTCCAATTTTATTTACTTTTTGTAAATATTTTTTCAGTTTACCAAACATCATTTATTAAATAGACTGTGTTTACCCTGTTGAATTTCTTGTCTCCTTTGTCATAGATTAAATTCCCATACAGATGTAGGTTTATTTCTCGGCTCTGTATTCTGTTCTATTGATTTATGTGTCTGTTTTTATGCCAATAATATGCTGTTTTTATTACTATAGACTTGTAGTACAGCTTGATATCAGATAGTGTGATACTTTCAGCTTTGCTCTTCTTTCTTAAGATTGCTCTGACTATTCATGGTCTATTATGGTTTCATATAAATTTTAGGATTATTTGTTCTAATTCTGTGAAAATCGCCATTGGTGTTTTGATAGAGATAGCACTGATCCTATAGATTGCTTTGGGTAGTATGGGCATTCTAAAAATATTAATTCTTTCTATTCAAGAGCACAGTATATGTTTCCATTTATTTGTATCTTGAATTTGTTTTTTTAGAGTCTTATATTTTTCTGTCTACAGGTCTTTTGCCTCTTTGATTAAACTTAACCTAATTATTTTTTGATACAATTGTAAATGTAATTTTTTTTAAAATTTCACTTTCTGATAGTTTTTCATTAGTTTATAAAAATGCAACCAATTTCTGAATATTAATTTTTTGTCCTGTTATTTTTCTGAACTCACTTTTCACTTCTAAGAGTTTTTAGTGTACTCTTTAGGGTTCTCTGTTACATGTAGTATCATGTCATCTTCAAATAATGACAGTTTTATTATTTCTTTTCAATTTGGATGCCTTGTATTTCTTTTTCTTGTCTGATCACTGTGGCTAGGATTGCCAATACTATGGTGAATAAAATTTGTGAAAGTGAGCATTCTTGTCTACTTCCTAATCATAAGGAAAACTATTTTAGTTTTCTTCTGTTGAGTAGGATGTGATCTGTGGGTTTTTCATATTTAGCATTTATCATGCTGTGGTATGTTTCCTTTATTCTCACTTTGCTGAGAGTTTTTTTTCATAAATAGATGCTGAACTTTGTCATAATTTTTCTGCATCTATTGGTATGATCATATAATTTTTATCTTTTGTTTTCTGCAAGTGGCATAGTAAGTTAATTGATTTGCAAATATGAACCAACCTTGCATCCCAGGAATAAATCCAACTTTATCTGTTAGAACTTTTAATGTATTGATGAATTCAGTTTGCTAATATTCTGTTGAGGATTTTTTGCATTTATATTCATCAGGAATATTGCCTATATATTTTTTTCTAATTTCTGCCTCTGGTTTTGCAATGAGCATTTTACTGGACCATAAATGAGCTTGGGAGGTTTCCCTCCTCTTGAATTTTTTGAAATAGTTTGAGAAGGATAAGTGTTAATTCTTCTTTGGATGTTTGGTAAAATTCACCTGTGAAGCCATCTGGTCCAGAACTTTTGATTGTTGGTGATTTTTGCATTACTGATTCAATTTTGTTAATAATAGTCACTTTAGATTTTCCTTTTCTTCTTGATTCAGTATTAGAAGATTGTATGTTTCTAGGAATTTATCCATTTCTTCCAGATTATCCAATTTTTTGGCATATAACTGTTCATTGTATTTTCTTATAATTCTTTGTATTTTTGTGCTGTGAGTTGTAACTTTTCTTTTATTTCTGATATTTTTATTTGGGTACTCATTTTTTTTTTGTTGTCAATGACTCTGATTAAAGGTTTATCAGTTTTATTTATCTTGTAAAACAAAAACAGCTTTTGGTTTCATTGATATTCTGTATCCTTTTTTAAAATTCTATTTCATTTATTTCCACTGTGACCTTTGTTATTTCCATCCTTTTACTTACTTTGGGCTTTTTTTTTCCTGTTATTTTTCCAGTTCCTTTAAGTATTAGATTGTTTATTTAAGATTTTTTTCTGTTTCATAATGCAGGCCTATATTGCTATTAATTCTTAGGCCTGTTTTCACTGTGTCACATAGATTTTGGGTCATTGTGTTTTCATTTTCATTTGTCTCAAGGTATCTTTTGATTTAGATTTTGACCTTGGTGTTGACCCATTCATTATTTAGTAGCATGTTATTTAACTTTCATATGTTTGTGTGTTTTTTGAGTTTTTTTAAAAATTGTTTTCTAGTTTCATACCATTGTGGTCAAAGAAGACAATTGATATCATTTTAATTTTCTTAAGTTTATTGAGAGTTGTTTTGTGGCCTAACATGTGGTCTGCCTTGGAAAATGTTCCATGTGCACTTTTAAAGACTGTATTTTGCTGCTTTGGAGTGAAATGCTCTAAAAACATTAATTAAATCCATCTGGTTTATTATATCATTTAAGGTCACTCTTTTCTTATTAATTTTCTGTTTGGGAGATCTGTCCAATGACCTCCGTGCCATGTTATAATCCCGTACTGTGATGGTATTACTGTAAATTTGTTGCTTTGTGTCAGTCAATATTTGCTTTATATATTTAGGAGCTCCTGTGTTGGGGTCATAAAGTTTTAGAAGGTTCCATTCTCTTGTTGTATTGATCTCTTTATCATTATGTAATGCCTCTCTTTGCCTCCTAGCATAGCTTTTGTTTTAAATTTTGTTTTTGTCTGATATTTTTAAAAATGTCTGTTCACATTAAATATCTTTTTTCATCTATTTCCTTTCCATCTGTGTGCATCTTTTGATCTGAAGTAGTTTTCATGTAGACAGCATATGTATAAGTTTTGTTTTCCTACACATTCAGCCACCCTATGTCTTTTAATTGGAGCATTTAATTCATTCACATTATTGATAAGTGTATAATTACTGCCATTTTATTATTCCTTTTTAGGTTATATTTTTCTTGCTTCTTCTTCTTAAAGAATTCCATTTAACATTACTTGAATTACTGGATTGGCAGTGATGAACTAATTTAGATATTTTTGTCTGTGAAGCGCTTTATCTTTCCTTCAATTTTAAATGATACATTTAATGAGTAGAGCAGTCTTCATATTAGTTCCTTGCTATTTAATACTTTGAATATTTCATGCCAGTCCCTTGTTGACTGCAAAATTTCTGTTGAGAAATCAGCTAACAAATTTATAGGAGCTCCCTTGTAGGTAAGCAGTTGCCTTTCTCTTGCTGCTTTTAGAATTTTCTCTTTGTCTTTAAGGCTTGCCATTTTCATTTTGATGTGTTTTGTTGTGAGCCTGTTTGGATTTATTTTATTTAGGACACTCTGTACTTTCTGGACTTGTATGTCTATTTACTTTTCAACATTAGGAAACTTTTTAGTCATTATATCTACAAATGGTTTCTTAATCCCATGCTCTCTTCTTTTCTCCTGATACTTTTTTGATTGAAATTTGTTCTGCTTGATGTTGTCCCAGAGATCTCTTAAACTATCCTCATTTTTTTATTCTGTTTTTCTTTATTTAGTTTTAATCGGGTGTTTTCTGCTACCTTCTTTCAAATTGTTCATTTGATCATTTCCTTCATGTAGTCTGCTAGTGATTTCTTCTAGTGCATTCTTCATTTCAGTTATTATGTATGTTTTATTTCTGACTATTTTATATGGTTTTTATGTCCTTCTTTATGTTTACTATATCTTTTTTTATTTACCTTCACATGTACAAGAGAACATAATGCTTAGACATTTGCAGACCTTATATAGTGATAATTCCAACAGGTCTATTTCCCATCTGATACCTTCTATGGTGATTACAATACTGCTGACTATATTGCCTGTGCTATATTCTATATCTTGTGTCTACATATGTATATTTTAACTAACAGTTGATGTTCAATATTATTTTATATTATTTTTCAGGTGTACAAAACAGTGCATAGATGTCTATTTAATTTATGAAATGCTCCCCTCCATGGGTCCAGTATCTATCTGACACCATGCATACTGTATCTCACATCTTTTTTTTTTTGGAAGGTCCAGGTATTATTTATTGACAGCAGTGTACACACTTTTCTTCCCATGGTTGTTTCCTTCAAAGCACAGGCACAAAGCCCTCTAGGGCAGTCTTGGAACAAGGAAGCCAAGAATGCAGGACACACACATCCTTGGCAGGCATGTTCAGCTCCAGCAGGATGCAATCCTTCAAGTTGGGATTCTGCTGGGTATTTGAGACACCCAGGTGGGGGGGTGGAGAGGAAGCCTTCCACACAACTCACGTCTCAGTCCAGACCTGCTCTCTCACTATCCAAGTCCATCCTGGTTTAGGACCCTTGGGGCAGTTCTTCAATCCATGCCATTTGTACACACCTGTTCTGTTGGTCAGTTAAAGAGAATCAGCCTTGTAATAAGAGACAGACCACTTCTTCTGTGACCCTCCCCAGCACCTCTCTTCAACTGGGGCTGTGCAGGAACCACTGGAAGAAATGGAAGCCTGCGTTCTCAGCTCGGCCGTGTGGGCCATCTTCTTCAAATCCCCAATATACGAAGGGTGGAGGCTACAAGTTTATTCAGGCAGACAACCGTGCTCTCTAGCTCATGACACACACACAGCCTTGCCTTTCTTCTGCCAATTGCCAATGTCTAGGCTGGTGCTCCAGCAGGCCTTGAAAGTAAGAGCCAAGCTGGTCTGCATAGGCACTTGGCAATTTTTGGTAGGGGTGTGGATAAAAAAGTGGATGGAAAGAAGAATGAAAGATTTTCACCTGATAGAGTAATGAGAGATCTGAAGTGATTTTACGTTTCTTTCCTTTATCACTTTAAGCCAACCATGAAATTTCACAGTGCTTCTGGAGTGGGGCAGAAGGAAGGTGGTGTTAAGAATCCTCGGGCTGTGGCACATGTGGCCTGAGGAGGTGCAGGCATGGCAGGCCTCACTGGGGGAGCTGGAGGAGCACCGACTGCCCAGCCGGCAGGTAAGTGATGTTCCAAGAGCGCGAGAGCTGTTATGCGATGTCCTTGGTGGCTTCCAGTTTGTGCAGCTCAATCAGGCCGTAGCCAGCGGTGGCAAGTGAGTTGGCCTTGGAATCACTCTCAGCAGAGATGATGGCTGCCTTCTTTTGCTGCTCGGCCTTTTCCACCACAAATCTGGCCCTCTCCGTTTCCTCCTGGGCCACCTGTTTGGCTTCTACCGCTTCTGTGAACTCCTTCCCAAAGGTCAGATGCGTCAAGGACATGTCATCCAGGATGAGCCCGAAGGTTGCAGCTCGCTCCGTAAGGTTGTTGCATTTGCCAATCCCTTCACCCTTGCTATCTATACCCCATCCCCCTCCCATGTCACACAGTCAGTTTGGGTCTGTTTTTCGTTTGATTGTTTGTTTATTCTGTTCTTTAGATTTCATATATAAGTACAATCATATGGTACTTTTCTTTCTCAGTCTGACTTATTTTGTTTAGCATTATAACTTCCAGTTCCATTCATGTTGTTTCACATGGTAAGATTTCATTCATTTTATGGCTGAGTAATACTCCATTGTGTAATTGTACCAAAATTTCTTATCCAATAGCTTATTGATGGGCATTTAGGTTGTTTTAATATTTTGAATGTTGTTGATAATGCTGCAATAAACATAGGGATGCATATAAGATCTGTCTGGGAAAAATCTAGCCGTAAATGCTTGTATTTTTCATATTGCATGGCTGGATACTTTCTGGAGAGCCCTTGTATCTTTTCTTTTTTAAGTAGTGTTTTCAATTTCTTTGGATACATACCCAGGAATTGAAAGGCTAGATTATAAAGTAGTTTCATTTTTAATTTTTAGGAACTTTTATACTGTATTTTATAGTGGTTGTACCAATTTTACTATCTTGTTATTGAAGTTTTTACTGTTTTTTGTGCATCCTTATAACCAGTGTTTTGACCTTTTTATCAGGTAGGTTGTTTGCCTCTATTTTCATTAGTTCTTTTTCTGGAGTTTTCTCCTGTTTTGTTTTTGTTTTGTTTTTTTTTCACCCTGGATGTAGTTCTTTGTTTTCTCATTTTGGCTACCTTTCTGTTTGTTTTTATTTATTAAGTTGATCTGCTACGTCTCCTAATCTTGGCTAGTTGATCTAATCTAGTGGGTTCCCTGTTGGGCCCAGTGGCACAGTCTTCCTCTTTACCTGCACTGGGTCCTCCAGCAGTGTCCCTTTTGTGTGTTGTGTGTGCCCTCCTGTTATAATTGAGCCTTGATTGCTATTGGCACCTCAGTGCCTGAGATTGGCTTTCAGGCAAATGGCTGTCAGCTTTGGCCATATCCAGATTATGGGTTGCTGTGTGGAGACTTTACTTCATAAAGTGATAATTGCCTCAGTAGATTTTGGTACCTGCTAAGACTGTCCTTTGCATGTGCCACTTATGGGGCTTATTCAGTGGTGGTCTGCTGTAGTTTGAAGCCAACTTCCTAGTATATTCGGAGGACTCCAGTGGGGACCCAGGTTAGCTAGTGCCTGTGACCTGGTATGAGCTACAATGTGATCCATGGCTGGTTGCTGTCTGTGCTGGACCTGGAGGTGTGTGGGAGAGGCAATGCTGTGAATCAAATGGCTGTCACCAGTGCCAGGGCTAAAGTAGCTCTGTAAAAAGCCCATGGTACCCTAATGCCTACTGCCACCTGCTGGATTTTATAAGGTTCAACTTCTGATAGAGGCTTGAATGATACACAAGTTGAGTGGGCTGGAGTCTCATGGAGTCACTAGAGAGGGATGAGTGGTGTTCACCAAGTTAATGTAGATTCTGGTTTGGTGCCAGTGTTAAGGCTAAAGTTACTCAGTGAAAGTCTGAAAAAACACCAAGGCCAGCTGCAACACACCTGGGATTCACAGACCCCTGAAAGATGTCCGAGAGAGTGTAGCTTGTGCAGGTCTGGCTGCTGACCATGAAATTGCCTCCACTATTTCACAAGTTGATTCTGGTGAGGTCCCAGGCAATTACTGGGGTAGAGTAAGTGGACTTCACCAGGCCAATGAAAAATTCAGATTTGGCTGTATGGAGAAAGGGCTCAACACAGGAAAGATGGTATTCGTTATCTTTCCTGTGTTGAGCTGATTGCACAAGAGCAAAAATGGCTACTGTCCCTCCAGTCTTTTCCCTAAGTCTACACAACACAGCCTCTCTCTATATGTCTCTGATGTCTTCCATTTTTGTCCTCCTTTCACTGGAAAACAAGATGAGTACCTACAAGCAAGTAAATCTGTGCTTGGCCCAGATATGTGTTTTCTTCTGCTGCTTTCTATCTCAACCAAACAAATAAAATTCCCAGTGTTTTCTACAGCCAACTGTTGGGGATCCCCCCCCAAACCACTGGTACTTCAATCTAAGTAGCCCACTGTGAGGCAGGGATCCTGTATTGCTCTGGTGGACACCTCCATGGCTTAAATATCCCTCACATTTCTAAACTACCACAATTGCAACACTCAATATGGGGTTGATCATTTTGTGGCTATGTTCCTCCTACCAGTCTCAATCAGGCTTCTTCTTTATATCCTTAGTTATAGGACTTCTTTTCCACTAGACTTCAGATGGTTCTCCCGGTTCATTATTCTATAATTTAGTTCAAATTTTAATGTGGCCACAGGAGGAGGAAAGCACAGCACTTACCTTATCCACCATCTTGGATCCCAGTATCAATTTAATTTCATTTAGTCCACTTGAGAATAATTTTAATAAATTTAAACTTTTTAGACTTTAATTTTGGTGTCTTCAAAAGTTAAAGAAAAACATCAGCCATTATCTCCTTTAGTATTTCCTTGACCCCATTTTCTGCCATCTGTTGAGGTTTTCATTCACATATATAAGAGCTTCTTACTCAATATACCACATGTTTTAATTTTCCTTTCATATTTACATTTTAACTTTATTAGACTACTTTTCATAATTTTTAACAATTAATTTCTTTGTAATTTTAAATGTCTTCATTGTATTTGCATTAATGAGAACATTATTTAGGAGTAATATAAATCAAAGCCAGTATGGTCAAGCATAAGATTTACCTTATCAGGAAAGATTTTATTTAAGTGTTAACATTTCTACTCATTTCAGGCTACAGTATATGTTTATTGATGCAATGCTTTCTTCATTGATATTTGCACTGCACTCTCTCTGCATCAGCATTTGAGTATTATAAATAGGCAGTTTGATGTTTTGTTTCATACTTATTTTAATTTAGCTATGAATAATGTAAATAAATAATTCGTTTAAAATCTTTAAATAATTTTTCCAAATTTCACGTTTAATGCCTAAGACATTTTTAAATGTATTCATAATTTGATTTAGACACAAACAAAGAGCTAAATTAAACTGAACAGTTAATTTTGTTTTGAGAGCAAAACTTGCATACAGATTTGGGTTTTGTACAATTACATTTATGGTAATTAATGATAATAGATCTTATGGTGGATAGACAAATAAAATTCCCCCCCCCAAAACAAAACTTTTTAGAATGCTTGATATAAAATATATAACATCTTTATGGTGATATACATGCCAATATTAAACTTTCAGTTTTACTGAATAGAAGTTTGCAAATATCATATTAGCTCCTGTAATACTTTTAATAAAGGAAATTATATATTGACAAAATTTAAGTTGTGATTGAGGGAAAATGTATCCAAGTAAATACATCTCTATTGACATTCATTTTCTATGAATTAATCTTTAAAATCTATCAAATTTGTAAGTTACACACGTGCCTTTCATTAAGTTAATGTGACGTTATTTTGTAGTACTTTCTAAAAAATTTTTAAATTAAATTAGTTGGAGTGACTTTAGTTAGTAAAATTACATAGGTTGCAGGTGCACAGTTCTTTATTACCTTTGTGTTGCACTGTGTTCTCATCACCCATTTTGTATTACTTTTGAGAAACAAATAAAATTAGTTAATGTGTAAGTGTCAATTATTTTGTTTTTGTTGTATTAAGCTTTTATATGGAGGGAAAAAGTTCTGGGAGGTAGAATTTTTTAGTTAAAAACATTTATTATCAATCTTATTTATGACCAAATCCTAGCCCTACTCCTAACTGGCTGCGTAACCAACAATATCTTCTGCACTTCAATTTCCTCACCTGTAAAGTATTTATAATAATATACATATGATAGAGATGTAGTTAAAAATTAAACTAAATGACATATTTAAAGCATATATAACAGTACCTCACATCATATATTGAAAATTAATTTTGTTTCAGCTACCATACTAGATCCTGAGCTATGAAGAGGACAGATAGTTCCTAGCACATAATAGTTAGCCCATTTCTTCTCCCTTGAAGGTACTTGCTCCTTATTACATTTCAGATTCAGATTTCTACTGCTTAATCAATAGCTATTTCCCTTTTATATTTAAATCCTTATTGCTCCCTCACTAGTGCATTCACATATGTGTTCCAGTGAAGTTCCACTTGTTTTACAAATGATGAGATGATGTAATCATTGATTTAGAAATCTATAATAATTTTTTTATGCTTTATCACTCATTTAACTCCCTGGCTTAAGATGGGAACTGGGTAATGAGAACTAACAATGATTTTCTACTATAAGGATTTATCAATGTCTGGCAGTACTCTATGATTACTAATACCTACCTCCCCCTTTTTTTTAGCAGTCTTACCTTCTTATGAGATCTTGCCAGAAAAATTAGATAAAAATATTCAGTAGTATGTCCATTCAAGATGCCTAAATTCTCCGAAGTTTTGGAACACCTCACTAAATAAATAGACTGTCGCACTTTACTGATTTAGCTTACCTTCCCTAGTATTGTTGTGCCTTAAGATCATAACAGCACTAATTAAGTTTCACAACATACATTTATAGTACTTCAGTTCTGCCCTTGTTCAAAAATATCTTAACTCAGAAATTAGTGTATTAGTAACATGGGAAAGCAAGAACTTAGTCTGTGAACATGTTCTTTTCATTGACTTTATACATGATTTGACAGTTGTTTTCTTTTCATAATATATACTGCTAAATTGTAGACAACTTCAGTTGTTGCTCCTTAGATCTTCCTCTGAAGTAGGTCATATTACACTTATTTTACAGAAAGCTGAATTCTACTTCTTTTGGACAAATTTGTGTCTATTTTTTTTTATTCATAAGGCAAAGATGAGAGTACCTGATTCATTGGGTATATGGGATTAAAGAGAATAAAAATAATAAAAGAGATTAGCATACTGCATTATATAGTATCCACTAAATAAATTTGTTGTAGATGTGAGTACCTGAATAAAATCTCATTTACTTTTATCATATACTATATAAATTTTAGTGATGTAGAATTTAGAAAAAAATACAATATGTTGTTTATCCTCTACTTCTGTGTTTCCCAAATGTGTTGTAAGAAACTCAGTTTTCTCAGACTATTGCATTACAAAGGAGAAGACCTTCTTGTCTCCTCCACCTGCTTCAATCCCAAGCACTGTGGTTGAAAATTTTGAGTTGCATTTACATCATAATTTTATTAACTTATAAAATACTTCAATGGGCAAGTTCAAAATCTGCAGAATAAGCTGGCAGACTGGAGATCCAGGGAAGAGTTGCAGTACCTTATTTCTACCTTAGTTCAAATACAATGTTTTGTCAGAACTCTTTCATGATTGTGGGAGATCAGACCTTTTGCTACTAAGAACTTCAATTGATTGGATGAAGTCCACACACATTATGAAGGATAATATGCTTTATTCAATATAAATACTAATGCCATCTGAAAAATATTTTTTAAAGAAACATCACAATTATGTTTAACCAAATATCTAATCACCATGGCTCAGACAAATTGACATATAAAATTAAAATAATATACAGAAATGATCAAAATTAGTGCTGAAAAAGGAGGCATAACTATGGACCTCACAGAAATAATGCTCTGAAAAATTTTATGCCAACAAATTAAACAATTTTATTGTATTTGACAAATTATTAAAATACACAAAACTATTGAATCTGACTCAAAAAGAAATAGAAAATCTGAGTAGACTTATAAAATGCAATTGAATTACTAATTATTAAATGACCTAAAAAGAAAAGACTAGGCACAGATAACTTCAATGGTGAATTTTACCAAATATTTAAAGAAAACTTAACATGCATTCTATACATACTCATCCAACAGTAGAGGAGTGAAGTAGGATTAGTGATTATCAATTCAGTCTTGACATACTTGATAAAAAGAAGTTATGTATGAATTCATACTATGTGGTTCTTCACTTTTCTCTTGATTTCTTCATCACTTCCAATTATCCATTGAAATTCCCTGTGACAGTTGGCCTATTTGATATTGAGTTGAGTATAAATCATTGAAGAGCATTTGTCATCATGGTGGATCAAAAGATAACTAAACTGAATTGTAATTAGACCTTGAATGCTCACCATGTCATGTAGTTTAGCAATTTCCATATATTTTTAAAGTTTTTCTATTAATTGCATAAGATTGTTGGATTTGTTTCTTCTTTTAATGCCAATAGTGAACTATAAGTTTGCCTTGTATTATTAAGTGGACTGCACATAATAGTTTTAAAATGAGACTGATAGTTTTATTGAGATATTATTCGGGTACCATATAATTTACTATCAAAATTGCACAACTCAGTATTTTGGCATATATTCACAAGATTGAGCAAACATGGCCACTCTTTAATTTCAGAACATTTTTATCACCTCAAATGAAATGATGTGCCTTTTAGCAAACATTCTCTATTCTCTACTCCTTTCAAAATCTAACAATCACTAATCTACTTTTCTATTTGTATGGATTTCACAGTTTTGAATTGTCTTGGCATTTTTGTTGAAAAATTAATTGACCACAGATGTATTGATTTATTTCTGGGCTTTCATTTATATTCTATTCATCTATTTATTCTTATTCCAGTATCACACTGTTTTAATTACTTTATCTTTGTAGCAAATTTTTAAATCTGGTAGTCTGGAACTCCAACATTTTATTTGGTTTGGTTTTTGTTTTCAGTATTTTTTGGCAGTACTGGGTCACTTGCATTTCCATATGAATTTTAAGATCCACCTGTGCATTTTCACAGAAATTAGCAATTGAAATTTTGATAAGGATTGTATCAAATCTGTAGATTAATATGAGAAGTATTACCATTTTAACTATGTTAAATGTTCCAATCCATGAGTACAGAATGTCTTCATTTATTTAGATCTTTCATTTGTTTAAAAAATTTTGAGGGAGTTCCCTGACGGTGTAGTGGCTTAAGGCTTCGACGTTGGCGCTCTCGGCACTGTGACTTGGGTTCGATTCCCAGTCAGGGAGCTACCCACATACCAAAAAGCAAAAAAAAAAAAATTTTTGCATAGTTTTCATAAAATAAGTTTTGCACTTCTTTGGTCAAGTTTATTTCTAAGTATTTGATTCTTTCGATGCTATTGTAAATGGAATAACTCTCTTAACTTTATTTTTAGATTTATTTGCTAGTATATAGAAATAAAACATTTTTGCATATTAATCTTATATCATGAAACCTTGATTAACTCATCTAAGCATTATTGTGTTGATTGTTTGGGTTTTCTATATATAAAATTTTAATCTTCAAAAAGAGAATGTTTTTTTTTCTTTATTTTCAATCTGAATAGTTTTTATTTATTTATTTATTTTTCATTCCCTAATTGAACTAGATAGAACTTTCAGCATTCCATTGAATGGGAGTGGTGCTATCTTGTTCCTTATCTTAGGAGGTACAGATTTTGGTCTTTCAACTTGAGTATAATGTTAGCTGAGGGTTCTTAATAGACATCTTTTGCGAGGTTTAGAAAATTTCTTCTATTAGTAGCTCGTCGAGTGTTTTTATTATAAAAAGATATTGGACTGGGTCAAGTGATTTTTATTCATCTCTTGAGATGATGGTATGTTTTGTGTTCTTCATTATATTAATACTGTGCATTACCTGAATTTGTTTTGAATGTAAAGCCAACCTTGATTTCCTGAGTTAAATCATACTTGGTCATGGTATATGATTATTTTTACATATTACTGTATTTTTTTTTGTTTTGTTTTTTAGTTAGTGTATTTTTGAGAACTTCTGCATTCTCATGTATGTAGGATATTGGTCTATAGTTTTTTTTATATCTGGTCTTTTTATCTGGTTTTGGTATCTGGGTAATACTGCCATACTAGTAGTGTTTTATTCTTTCCTATTTATTAGAATATTTTCTAAAATATTTGTCCAATTTTTCTTTAAAAATTTAATAAAATTCAGCAGTGAAGCTATCCGGACTTGGGCTTTTCTTTGTGATATTTTTTTATTACTACCAATCTCTTCACTGATTATAAGTCTATTCTGATTTCCGTATGTTATTTTTATCTTTAAAGACAACTTTTGAGGTAAGTAGCATGATAATGATTTTTATAAGGAGAAAACAAAGGTTAAATTTTTTCCAAATTTTTCCAAGATAATAAAAAAGTGAGACTTCTGATCATTCTGGCTCCAAAAATCCTGTCAATTCCCAATACATAACACTATCTTCCATGTATACTGATGAAGATTATATATTTCCTTTTTTCTTAGGTATGAGCAAAGAGTTATAAGACACTAAAACCATTAGAAAATTATGGGCACTTCGGAGTTAATGCCTTTTGGCAAGCTAAATTTTAGTCAATATTTTTTGCACAAATTGTGGACATCTTGTGAAGAGTTTTAATTCAATTCACTTCTATGTATCTCTCCTCCATCTGGAGTTTAGATTTAGACCATATTTTTGATGTTTTATTTTATCTATTTGTTTACTTTTAATTTTTTATGGCAGAGATGACTGCTGGGTTTCTCCTACTGAAAAGTGTTGTCTTCTCTTCTTAGCTAAACTTCTCTCCTTTTTCTTTCTTTCTGAGAGACTTATCTTTGTAAGAAATATTTATGGGCTTTTTCATGAAGAATTTGGTTTGGGAGATACATAAGAACAGTGTTGTAGGGAGAAAGGAAAGGGAATAAAGAAAAGAGTCATGTAAGCTAGGGTTTTGTGAGTGTTTAGAGGGAAGGGTTTCAGAAGTAAGAGATGAGGAGAGGTAAGTTAATGAATGAAAAGGTTTATTGTGAATTGAGCCCCTTTTTCTGTTTTCCAAAAAATCTAAGTGAATGATTCACTTTGTTTTGTCTAGTGGAATAAATTTATTTACCTACAAGACTAATCCAAATGTGGACCATGATAATTCCAGCCTATATTATTATCACACTCTTACCTTATAAAGAGAATGTTTTCGACTTTGGTCTTGTATATAGGTGAACCTTAAATTCAAAGTGATAGTGACTTTTGAATCTGGTTTACATGAGTCATATGATTAATTCACTCATTAAATCAGCAAATAAATATTGTAAACCAGTTATTTTCCAAGTCCTATGGTATATTCTGGGTGAATATCACTTATTATCTTTGACTTCATGGAATTTATAACCCAGGAGTGGAGATAGATATTTAATGATTACACACACCTATATATGGATAATTATAGTTTTGGTAGGTCCTACTGAGAGAAAGTACAAAGAATTCTAGAGGTAAGTGTGTCACAACTCAGTTAAATGGAGGGTGATGGTATGGGAGGCTATCTCTGAGGTAGTACTTTAAAGCTAAGACCTAAAGTCTGAGTAGGAGTTACCCATATGATGGAAGTTTTGATTAGAAGATTTTTCATACACACAAGATTTAAATTGAAAAAAAGCTGTGTTCTGCTAAGAAATTAAAAGCCCTGAAGGCTAGATTGTGGTAAATGAAAAGGAGAGTTGACAGGGGCAGGATCACCCTGACAATATACAAAATTTAAAAAATATATAATTTATCCCCTGTTCACATGGAGGTTATTAAAATATGTATTTCAGAGCCCACTTCTCTCCATACCCCAATTGAACTCTTCAGATATTCATAAACATGTGACTGCATGTTAAAAGACCTGCTCCATATCTAGTTAAGAAACATCTAGATTTTTAATGCTATCATTCTCAGAGGAATATGTAAAATTTTATTAGGTGAAAAGACAATTAACCATCTTAAAATCCAGCAATGTATTATACAATTGAAACTAGTTAGATAGGGTGAGAGGTTTGTGACCATAAGACAGCGTTTTTTGGGGAGGACAGTCAGTATGTTATCTATTCTTGTACTCTATGTACTATATCCCCATTTAATTAAGCACAATATTCTCAGGTTAAAGATAGAGAAGCTTCCCATAGTTCATGAGTGAATTGATTGAATAGCTTCCAGTTGAAAACTTTTGTTTCTAGAACATCCTGTTACTCAATATTGATAATTAATAATCATGTATCCATTGAACTAACTTGTTCTCCAAATATTAATTCAATAAATATTTAATTGAGACAACACTCAAGAAAAATGACAGTTTCTTAGATCCTTCAGAACTATAATGAAGTCCTAACATGCTTCAGAAAACAAATTATTAGCCATATAAGCCAAATTACCCATTTAGAATGAAATTTGAAAAGAAATCCCTGAGGGAGGAGAGGGAAGTAGTCTTTCTTTTAGGTGGAAGGTTTAGTGTGAAAGTTAAGCCT
The DNA here is from genome assembly GCA_004026885.1 of Lyroderma lyra. NCBI lineage: Eukaryota > Metazoa > Chordata > Mammalia > Chiroptera > Megadermatidae > Lyroderma > Lyroderma lyra. The sequence continues at coordinate 21,571 of PVJL010009632.1, forward strand.
ACTGGGTTCCACTTACTCCACTGTTCATTTAACAGCTTCTTTTTTAAGTCTATAATGTGTGTAATACATTGTTATTGGTGTAGATATCACCAAAATATGTGACCTAACTATAAATGAACAGCAAGTTTAATTTTGGTGAGTTTGAAAAATCTATGCTTTATGTGAAAACTAGTAAAATACCTGGTCCCTAATATATTCTGAACTCATAACCTCAAAGGAATTTGACTTTCAACCATACACAGCTACAAAGTAGAACTAGCAACATAAAACTCATGCTTTTAAAGTCTCATATCTATTTTGTGAATCATATATAAAACTAGTAGATAACTATGAATCTGTTTTTTTCTTTGTTCATTTTGTTGTGTCTTTTCAGATTCCACATATAAGTAAAATAACATGGTATTTGTCTTTCTCTGACTTATTTCACTTAATATAGCACTCTCTAAGTCCATTCATATTATTGCAAATGACAAGAGTTCATTCTTTCTTATGTCTGATTAATATCCCATTTTATATATGTGTGTGTTTTATATAATATATATATATATATATATATATATATATATATATATATATATATATATATATATATATACACAATCACTCTCAAGGGCATTATATGTGTCATGTCTTCTATTTCAATTTATTTACTGATGGATATCTAGGGTGCTTCTATATCTTATTTTTTAATTTATTTTATTGATAGACTTATTGGGGTGACATCTGTTAGGAAGGATTACATAGATGTCAGGCATACAATTTTACAGTGCACTGTCAACTTGGTATATAATAAGTTCATCACCTAGTGTGACTTCTCTTTCCATCGTCATATATTTAGCTTCCCCTCCCTCCTCTCCCACACCCTCTTCCTTTTCCCAAACCCTCCCCATGTGTCCCCAAATAAATATTAAACTATTGATTGTGTCCATGGGTTATATGTTTGTTTCTTCATTATTTTTCTTTGTTGCTTTCAGTTTTATATTCTGCATACGAGTGAAGTCATACAGTTTTTGTTTTTTTTCTATCTGGCTTATTTTGCTTAGTATGATGATCTCCAGGTCCATCCATTTTGTTGTAAATGGCAATATTTCATCTTTTCTTATAGCTGAGTAATATTCCATTGTGTGTATGTACCACAGTTTCTTTATCCAGACCTCTGTTACAGGGCACTTTGGCTGTTTCCATGTTTGGGTCACATTGGGGTACATAAGTCGAGGACTAAGGTTTTCAAGATTTTTGGGTAGATTGCCAGAAGGGGGATTGCTGGGTCATATGGTAACTCCATTCCCAATTTTATGAGGAACCTCTACACCATCTTCCACAGTGGATATTCCAATTTGCATAATCACCAGCAGTGAGTGAGAGTTCCCTTTTCTCCACATCCTCTCCAGCACTTGTTATTCCTTGTCTTGTTTATAATAGCCATTCTAACAGGTGTGAGGTGGTATCTCACTGTGGTTTTGCTTGGCATTTCCCTAATAGCTAATGAGGATGAGCGTTTTTTCATATGTCTGCTGGCCATTTGTATTTCTTCATGGGAGAAGTGTCTGTTTAGTTCTTCTGCCCACTTTTTAATTTGGTAGTTTGTGTTTTTGTAGTTAAGTCGTATTAGTTATTCATATATTTTAGATATTAGATCTTTATCAGATGTGTTGTTTGCAAATATTTTCTCCCATTCAGTTAGCTGCCTCTTTGCCTTGTTGATGGTTTCTTTTGCTTTGCAGAAGCTGTTTAGTTTGATATAGTCCCATTCACTTATTTTTGCTTTTACTTCCCTTGCCTTTGAGGTCAAGTTCATGAAGTCTTCCTTGAACCCTAGGTCTATAAATTTAGTACTGATGTTTTCTTCTATACAGTTTATTGTTGCAGGTCTTATATGAAGGTCTTTAATCCATTTTAACTTAACATTTTTATGGTGAGAGTTCACAGCTCAGATTCGTTTTTTGCACATGATTTTCCAGCTTTTCCAGCACCACCTACTAAAGAGCCTACCTTTTTCCAATTGCATGTTTTTTGCTCCTTTATCAAAAATTATTTGTCCATAAATTTGTGGATTTATTTCTGGGTTTTCAGTTCTGTTCCATTCGTCTATGTTTCAGCTTTTCTGCCAATATCCAGCTGTTTTGTCTATTGATGCTTTGTAATATAAATTGAAGTCAGGGAGTGTAATACCACCAGCCTTATTTCTTTTATATACCATTGCTTTGGCAATTTGAGGTCTTTTATGGTTCCATATAAATCTGATAATTATTTTTTTATTCATGAAAGTATGATTGTGGGATTTTGAAAGGTATTGCATTAAATCTGTAGATTTTGGGGGGCAAAATGGCCATTTTAACAATGTTAAGTCTTCCTATCCAAGAATAAGGAAAATTTTTCCATTTCTTAATGTCTGCTTCAATTTCTTTTGAAAATGTCTTATAGTTTTCTGTGTATAAGTCTGTCACATTCTTTGTTAAGTTAATTCCCAGGTATTTCATTCTTTTTGTTTTGATAGCAAAAGGAATTGACTCACTACCTCACTTCTTTTTCTGAAGATTCATTGTTTTTATATAGGAATGCTGTTGAGTTTTGTACATTAATTTTGTATCCTGTGACTTTACTGTATTCATTTATTGTTTCTAAGTTTCCTGGTGGAATCGTTGGAGTTTTCTATATAAAGGATCATGTCATCTGAAAATAGTGACAATTTGAACTCTTCTTTCCCAATTTGGATACCATTTATTCCTTTCTCTTGCCTGATTGCTGTGGCTAAAACTCCCAGTACTATTTTAAATAGCAGTGGTGACAGCGGGGCATCACTCACTTGTTGCTGAATTTAGGGAAATAAGCTTCAGCTTTTCCTTATTCAGTATGATGTTAGCTGAAGATTTGTCATATATGGACTTTATTATGTTGAGATACTTTCCTTTTATACCTATTTTATTTAGTGTTTTTATTATAAATGGATTTTGTATTTTGTCAAAAACTTTTTTCTGCTTCAATTGATATGTCCCTACGGTCTTATCTTTTATTTTGTTTATGTGGTAGATCACATTGATTGATTTTCAAGTGTTGAACCATCCTTCTGTTCCTGGGATGAATCCCATTTGATCCACATGTTCAATCTTTTTGATGCATTGTTGTATTCTATTTGGTAATATTTTGTTTAGGATTTTTGCATCTGTGTTCATCAGAGGTATTGGTCTATAGATTTCTTTTTTTGTGTTGTATTTACCAGGCTTTGGTACTAAGATAATATTGGCCTCATAGAATGAGTTAGGAAGTATTGCTTCCTCTTCAATTTTTTAGAAGAATCTAAGGAGAATAGGCATCAATTGTTCTTTGAATGTTTGGTAGAAGTCGTTGTTCAGACCATCTGTTCCAGGGCTTTTGCCTCTAGGGAGCTAATGGATAGTCATTTCAATCTATTTGCTCTTGATCAGTCTATTTAAATTATCCAGTTCTTCTTGGTTCAGTCCAGGTAGACTATAAGTGTCTAGAAACTTGTCCATTTTTTTCTACGTTTTTAAATTTAGTGACATAAAACCCTTCATAATATTTTCTTATAATTCTTTGTAGTCTGGTATCAGTGGTAATTTCTTCCCTTTCATTTTTAACTTTGGATATTTGTGTTTTTTCCGTTTGCCCTTTGATTAGTCTAGACAGAGATTTGTCAATTTTGTTGACTTTCTCAAAGAACCAGCTCTTTGTAATATTAATTTTTTCTATTGTCCTTCTGTTCTCTCGTTGGTTTTGTTCTGCTTTAATTTTTATTATTTCTTTTCTTTTGCTGACTTTGGGATTTGTCTGCTCATCTTGTTCTAGTTCTTTAAGATGGGATGCTAAGGTATTTACTTGTGATTTTTCTTGTTTCTTAAGATAGCTCTGTAATGACATAAATTTCCCTCTTATTAGCGCTTTTGCTGTGTCCCAATAATTCAGATATTTTTTATTTTCATTGTTATTACTTTCTATATATTTTTAATCTCTTCTTTTATTGGTTTTTTAATCCAGTACTTTTTAATAACATGTTTAATCTCCATGTATATGTGTTTCTTTCTGCTTTCCTTTTAAATTTGATCTCCAATTTCAAAGCTTTGTGGTCTGTGAATACACTTGGTATGATTTCAATCTTCTTGAATTTGCTGAGGCTACTTTTATGTCCCAGCATATGGTCTATTTTTGAGAATGTTCCATGTGCACTAGAAAATAAGATATAGTCTCTTTGTTGGATGACGTGTACTGTAAATGTCAATTATGTCCAGTTGCTGTAATGTGTCTTTTAGAGCTGATATTTCCTTATTTATTTTCTGTTTGGGGTGTTTAAGTCTCCCACAGTGATTGTGTTTTTGTCAGTTTCTCCCTTCAAATATGTTAGTAGTTTCTTTGTATATTTTGGTGCTTCCTGTTTGGGAACATATAGTTAGTGTCAAATATTCTTGCTGTTGTATTGTGCCTGTTATCATTATGGAATGTCCATCTTTGTATATTGTTATCTTTTTAACCTGAAATTTACTTCATCAGACATCAGTATGAAACTCCTGCTTTTCTCTGGTTACCATTTGCTTGGAGTATTATTTCCCATCCTTTCACTCTGAGTCTGTGTTTGTCCTTATGGCTGAGGTGTGTCACTTGGAGACAACATATGGATAGGTTTTGTTTTATAATCCAGTCTACTACTCTGAGTCTTTTTATTGGTGAGTTCAGTCCATTAACATTTAGAGTGATAATCGATATGTGAGAATTTCCTGTGGCCATTACTTTTTGTATTGTTTTATTTTTGTTTCTTTCTTGTTTCCCCAACTCTATGAGATTTGTTCTGATGTTTTGTTTCATGTCAAAGAGCCTCCTTCAGTACTTCTTGAAGTGCCGGCCTTGTGCTGGCAAATTCCCTCAGCTTCTGTGTGTCTAAGACAGTCTTTTTTCCACCTTCATATGTGAAAGATAATTTGCTTGATAATTTATTCTTGGCTGGAAGTTTCTCTCTTTCAAGGTTTCAAATATTTGATACCACTCCCTCCTGGCTCATAGAGTTTCTGCTGAGGAGTCTGATGCTAGGCTAATGGGTTTCCCTCTAAAGTTTATAGATCTTTTTTTCTCCTGCTCCATTGAGAATTGTCTCTTTGTGTTTAGTTTTTTACATTTTAGTACCATGTGTGTTGGAGAATATCTGCTAGGGTCCAGGTATCTAGGGGACCTGTTTTCTTTTTGAACTTGGGCTTCCAAACCTTTCCATAGGTTTGGAATGTTCTCATCTACTATGTTTGAGAATGTTCTCTGTAGAGTGCTCTGCTCCTTCTTCTAATCCTATTATTTTGATGTTGTCTCATGGAATCAGATAGTTCTTGTAGAATTCTTTCAGTGTTTTTGGTTCTATATACCCTCTCTTCCTCTTTTTCAGATGTTTTTATTCTGAACTTTGATATCACTAACTCTTTCCTCCATCTGGTTGGCCTTGTTTCCTATGGCAGTTATTTTATTTCTCACTTTTTTATTATATTATTTATCTCTCAACTTTCCATCTCGATTTTCCTTATGTTTTGAATTTCTTTGTTAAATTGTTCCTTTTGTTTATGGATTTCCTTTCTTAGGTCATTCACTTCAGTTATGGTGTTCTGCCAGTATTTTTTCATTTCTCTCAGAGCCTTTAGAACGGCTACTTTAAATTTTCTTTCACTTAGATCAGAAAGCTCTAGGTCTATGAAACTGTCTTCTGGATATATTTTATGATCTACCTGAGCAATTTTAGTTTTTAGGGAATTCATCTTGTTTATTGGGTTTTTCCTCTTTGGCATGAGGGCATTATGTTCAGCAGAGCCCAGGGGCCCTGATTAGCATTTTTGTGGTGTTTTGCTGTAGGGCAGACATTAGGCGGCACTGAGGACCAAGTTTTTGGAGAGAGGGGCACTGTTTTGGTCTCATCTCTGGTCTCCAGCCATGTTTGGAGGCAAAGTGTATCTATCCAAGGCCCCTGTGCTTCCTGCAGTTTGTTGGGGAGGCTGTAGGAGAGGGAAGAGGCCAACAAAAAGCATGCTGGGGCAACTCCATCTCCTGCCCTATGCTGGGGAAGCTGGGAGATGTGGGATGAGGCTGCTTTTGGTACCTGACATGAATGCTATCAAATCTGCCTTTCTTCCCAGGCCTTCTCCAGAGACAAGCCATTCATGGCAGAGTCTGCAGGCTCATACCACTTGTAGGCACCGGGCACATGCGCAACACAAGTCCAAAGCTGTGGGTCTGATGTCATAGGTTGTGCAAAGGCACCTGGCTTGCCTCCACCATGGGCCAGGAACAGGAACCATGTCCTTGAAGAGGAGTCATGCATGTGCACATCCTGTGAGCCACGAGGGTGCTGGGAGCTGAAGTGGTTTCTCTGGGTCTCCACCTCAGCCTGTGGCTGTTCAGAGTCCTTGCTCAGCACTATTGTTACTCAAGAACTTCTGCAGTTGGCTCCCAAGCTATGTCCTCAATACGCTGCTCTAAGGCCAGGCACCCTCATCATCTCCCACCGTTTTGCCACTTTGGCTATCTTTCACTCTTGTTGCCTCTTGGTCTCCCCCTTCTTATGCACTGTGCCACTCCCAGATAGTCAGCAGCGATGGGGTCCTATGTGATCTGTCTCTGCTCCCTCTCTTCCCTCCCACTCACACCCTTCTCTCCAATCTTCCAGGGTTTCCTTGCAGTGCATGGATTTCTCAGTTGTCATTGTGTCACTCAGGGTCCTCTTTCTTGGCCCCTGGATGGCTGTTCAATTGTGTTTTCTGGCAGAGGCTTTAGGAACCTCCTTCTTGGTTGCCATCTTGCTCTACTCCTTCTGCTTCCATATCTTGATTATTATAAATAATATCGCAATGAACATACCTTTTCAAATTAGTGTTATATTTTTCTTTGGATAATACTCAGAAGTGGAATTGCCAGGTTATGTTGTAGTTTAATTTTTAATATTTGGGGGGGATGGTTCCCTCGCTGGGAATTAAACCTAGGTCATGGAGTTGAGAATGCTGAAGCCTAGCCTCTATACCACCGGCAAACCCTTAATTATTCATATTTTGAGGAATCTCCATACTGTTGTCCATAGTGGCTGCACCAATTTAAAATTTTACCAGCAGTTTACAAAGATTTATTTTTTTTCAGCATCTTACCAATATATGTTTTTGTTGGCTTTTTGGTAATAACAATTCTGATAGGTGTAAGGTGATATCTCATTGTGTTTTTTTTTATTTGTGTTTACCTAATGGTTAGTGAGATTGAGCATATTTTCATATATCTGTTGGGCATCTGTAAATCTTCTTTGGAGAAATATCTATTGAGTTTCTCTGCCCATTTTATAATTTAAATTTATTTCACATGTTGAGTTGTATGAGTTCTTTATTTATGGTTTCCAGAGTGGAGGGGATTTGGTGAATGATTGGAAAAGGTGAAGGAAAATAAGAGGTACAAACTCCCAGTTGTAAAATAAATAAATTATAGGGATATAATGTGCTGCACAGAGAATATAATCATTAATGCTGTAATAACTTTGTATGGTGACAAATGGTTACTAGATTCATCATTGTGATCACATCACAAAGTACATAATATGTAGAATCTCTATGTTGTATACCTGAAACAAAAATAATGTTGTTTGTCAAGAATACTTTAATAAAAAAAGTACCCATATGTAAAAATAAAAGTTATGGATATGGTCAATATGAATATTTTAATAGTAAGAACACCTAACACCTGAAACTTATTAAATAAAATATTAATAAATAGAACACTGAAAATTGTTAATTTTAGAGTTGGTTATATTCTTTAAAATCCATACATGAAGGATTCGGGAAGATAGTGACCAGAGAAGAGGTCCCAGAAAATACAATTTAATGTCTGGCCAGGATCCAACATAGAAAACCCTGGGTGGCACAGAGACAACTAAGAAATCCACACATCAGAGGAAAAAACCTGAAAGTTAGAGAAAGGGAGATGTGAGCAGGAGATAATGTAGAAAGGAGAGGTGGATTGAGACCACAAATCATTGCAGCTCACTTAAGGAAATAAAAAGAAATCAGAGAACAGCATGATACAGGGGGAGGGGAAAGACAAGCAATGTCAAGAGTGGAAGCCAGAGTGGCAGAATGCAAGGAAACCTTGAGGGAGTTGGACCTAGAAGAAGCGTGTTAGAGACAAAGGCTGGGAGTTGAGCTCTGAAGCTCTAAGTAGCAAGAAAGCTGAGCAAGGCATTGAACTGCCTTAGATACAGCACCGCAGTTCCTAGCACCCTCGTGGCTCATGTCTCACAGTTGCAAACATGGCCCAGACTGGTTGCCATAGAAATGAATTGCTGAAACAAAGCTAGGGGTAAAACCCTGGAGAAGGGAAAATGGTGGATTTGATGGCATTTATCCCAACCAACCTGAATGGCTTCAGTCTCCATTCTATTGGCCTCCCCTGTCTCCCACAATGAAATATAGGATGCAGAGAAACTAAAAACTGCTGTGCCCCACTTCCAAACACTGGTAGACTGGAGATAGAGCTTAAACACCCACTCTCTCTCTATCTGAAAACTTGTACTCCCAGCACTATCTAGTGTCTGCTCTAAAGCAAGGCACCACAAAATTACTTATCAGAGAAAGAAAGCAATCTCCTGGCCTTTGTTGGCAATAAAGTCCTCATGCCAACGGAGAAGAACACAATAGCCAATATGAGTACATTAGGATTTAAAGTTGCTGAGAAAGAAAATGAAAAATCTCCAGAAAATGATCTTATAGATTGAGAAATTTATGAACTGAGTAACAGGGAATATAAGGTAGATGTTTTAAAGGCTCTCAGATAAATAAAAACATAGTGGCAGAACACCATAGCTGAAGCGAATGATATGAGAGAGAAAATCTGTGATCAAAAGCAACATTTTAACAAAGAAATTCAAACTATAAGGAAGAACAAGATGGAAATTTGAGAGATAAAAAATACAATAAAATAAATGAGAAATGAAATAACTGCTATAAGAAACAGAGCCAATGAGATGGAGCAAAGAATTAATGATATTGAATATTGGAACATGTGAACATCTCAGAAAGTGGAAGATAGGGAATACAGAACCAAAAGGATTGAAAGAACTCTGCAAGAAATATGTGACTCTATGTGACAAAACAACATCAGGGTAATAGAATTGGAAAATATAGCAGAGCACTCTACAGAGAGCATACTCAAGCAAATAGTGGATGATAACTTTCCAAACCTATAGAAATATCTAGAATCCCAAATTTAAAAACAAAAAATAGGTCCCATAGATACCTGTACCCTAGCAGATCTTCTCCAAGAAAAATTGTACTGAAAATGTCAAAAAACAAAGACAAGGAGATGATTCTCAAGGCAGCTAGGGAAAAAAGAACCATAACATTTAGAGGTAAACCAACAGGGCTGGCATCAGACTTCTCAGCAGAAACTCTACAAGCCAGAAAGGAATGGAATCAAATATTCAAAATAATAAAAGAGAAACATTTCTAGCCAAGAATAAAATATAAAGCAAAATTTTCCTTCAGTTATGAAGGAGGTATAAAGACCTTCTCAGAAACAAGAAGCTGAGGAAATTTGCCAACACAGAACCAGCATTTCAAGAAATACTGAAGGACATGCTTCAACCTGAAACAAAACATCAGAATAAATGGAATAGAGTTGGTACAACAACAACAACAAAAAAGTATCAAAAATTAACAAAAAAAGAAGTAATGGTCATAGGAAATCCTTATATATCAGTCATTACTCTAAATGTTAGAGTTGAACTCACCAATAAAAAAGACACAGAGGAGCAGACTGAATTAAAAAACAAACCCATCAATATGCTGTCTCTAAGACACACACCACAGCCATAAGGACAAACACAGACTCAGAGTGAAAGAATGGAAAACAATACTCCAAGCAAATAGTAATCAGAGAAAAGCAGGAATTGCCATACTGATATCTGAAAAAACAAACTTCAGGTTAAAAATATAACAAGATACAAAGATGGACATTACATAGTGATAATAAGCACAATACAACAGCAAAAAACTTGGCACCAATTAATATATTCGCTTCCAATCAGGAAGCACGAAAATATATAAAGCAACTACTAACAGAACTGAAAAAGAAACTGACAAAAGCACAATCACAGTGGGAGACCTAAAAACCCCATTAACAGTCATGGACAGATCATCCAAACAAAAAATAAATATAAAAATATAAACTCTAAATGACACATTAAAGCAACTAGACGTAATTGACATTTACAGGACAGCTCATCCAGCAAAAAAGACTATATATTCTTTTCTAGTACACATGGAACATTCTCAAGGATAGACCATATGCTGGGACTCAAAAGCAGCCTCATCAAATTCAAGAAGTCTGAAACCATATTGAATGTATTCTCAGACCAGAAAGCTTTGAAATTAGAGATCATCTATAAAAGGAAAAGAGAAAAAAGTCATATATACATAAAAATTAAGCAATATCTTATTTAAAAATGACTGGATAAAAGAAAAAATAAAAGAAGAAATTAAAAATACATAGAGAAAAATGACAATGAAGAAACAACATATCAAAATTATTGGGATGCAGGGAAAGCAGTAATAAAATTGAAATTTATATCATTACAGGCCTATCTTAAGAAACAAGAAAAATCACAAGTAAACATCCTAACACCCCATCTTAAAAACTAGAGAAAGAAGAACAGAAAAAACCCAAAGTCAGCAAAAGGAAATAAATAATAAAATGAAAGCAGAGCTAAATAAAATGGAGGACAGAAAGTCAACAGGAAAAATTAATGCTACAAAGAGCTGGTTCTTTGAGAAAGCCAACAAAATTGACAAACTCCTGGCTAGCTTAGCGAAAGAGTGAATAGAAAGAACACAAATATCCAAAATTAGAAATAAAAAGGGAAAAATTACCACTGATACCACAAAAGTACAAAGGATCATAAGAAAATATTTTGAAGGACTTTATGCCAATAAAATTAACAAGCTAGACAAAAATGGACAAGTCCCTAGAAAAGTATAGCCTACCTAGACTGAACCAAGAAGAACAGGATAATCTAAATAGACCAATCAATACTAAAAAAAATTGAAATGACTATCCACAACCTCCCTAGAGTCAAAAGCCCCTGACCAGATCCTTTCACCAATGAATTTTCCCAAGCACTCAAAAAGAAATTAATGCCTATCCTCCTCAGACTCTTCCAAAAAATTGAAGATGAGACAATACTTCTTAACTCATTTTGTGAGGCCAACATTAGCGTAATACCATAGCCTGGTATAGACAATACATAAAAAGTATACTATAGTCCAATGTCTGTGATGGAAAAAGATGCAAAAATTCTCAACAAAATATTAGGAAACAGAGTACAACAATGCATCAATAAGGTCTTACATCACAATCTAGTGGGATTCATACCAGGAACACAAGGGTGGTCCAACATATGAAAATCAATCAATGTGATGCACCACAAAAACAAAATGAAAGAAAAAGGCCATATGATCCTATCAATTGGTGCAGAAAAAGCATTTCACAAAATCCAACATCCATTTATGATAAAAAATCTGAATAAAATGAGTATAGAAGGAAAGTATATCAATATAATAAAGGCCATATATGGCAAACCCTCAGCTAATACCATACTGAATCAGGAAAATGTGAAACCCATTCCCCTAAAACCAGGAATAAGACAGGGATACTCCCTTTCACCACTGCTATTCAATATAATACTGGAAGTTCTAGCCAGAGCAATCAGGCAAGAGAAAGGAATAAAATATATCCCACTTGGGAGAGAAGAGATTAAATTGTCACTTTTTGCATGTGACATGATCCTTTATATAGAAAATTCCAAAGACTCTACCAAGAAACTATTAAAAACAATAAATGCACAGTAGATTTGTACACCTGGAACCTATGTAATTCTTGCTAACAAATATCACCCCAATAAGTCTAACAATAATAAAAAACCCTCAGTAATACAGATAACTCATTGTTTAAAAAAAAAGGACAAAAGAACTAATAAATGAATACAATAAATTTAAAGGATACAAAATCAATGTACAAAAATCAACAGCATTCCTGTATACAAACAATGAATCTTCAGAAAAGGAAATGAGAGAGTCAATACTTTCTGCTATTGCAACAAAAAGAGTGAAATACCTGGAAATTAATTTAACAAAGAAAGTGACAGACTTATATATGGAAAACTATGAGACACTTTTGAAAGAAATTGAGGAGGATACCAAGAAATAGAAAGATATTCCAAGTTTATGGGTAGGAATATTTAACATTGTTAAAATGGCCATATTACCCAAAGTAATTTACCAATTTAATGAGTTCTCCCCAAAATCCCACAATAATACTTTCAAAAAATAGATTTAAAAAGTATGAGATTAGTATGGAATCACAAAAGAACTTGAATTGCCAAAGTGATACTGTATAAAAAGAATATGGTTGGTTGTATCACACTCCCTGATTTCAATTTAAACTACAAAGCATCAGTAATCAAAACAGCTTGGTATTGTCAGAAAAACAGACACAAAGACCAATGGAACAAAATTGAAGGCCCAGAAATAAATCCACAAATTTATGGACAAATAATTTTTGATAAAGGAGCAAAAAAATATGCAATGGGGAATAGAATGCCTCTTCAGTAGATGGTGCTGGGAAAACTGGAAAAACATATGCAAAAAAAAAAAAGAATCTGAGTTGTGAACTCTCACCATATACTAAAATTAACTCAAAATGTATTAAAAACCTCCATATAAGATTCAAAACAATAAAATATATAAGAAGAAAATATTGATACTAAACTTATAGACTTAGGGCTCAAGGAAGATCATGAACCTGAACCCAAAGGCAAGGAAAGTAATAGCAAATATAAATGAATGAGACTATATCAAACTAAAAAGATGCTGCATAGCAAAAGAAACCATCAATAAAGTAAAAAGACAGCCAATTGAATGGGAGAAAATATTTGCAAATGACACATCTGATAAGGGTCTAATATTTAAAATATATAAAAACTTGTATGACTCAACAATAACAACAAAAATCAACCCAATTAAAAAGTGGGCAGAGGACCTAAACAGACACTTTTCCAGAGGAAATGCCAATGGCCAGCAGACATATGAAAATATGCTCATCCTCATTAGCTATCAGGGAAATGCACATCAAAACCACATCACCTCACACCTGTTAGAATGGCTATTATCAACAAGACAAGGAATAACAAATGCTGGAGAGGATGTGGAGAAAAAGGAACACTTGCTGGTGGGAATGCAAATTATTACAACCTCTATGGAAAATGGTGTGGAGTTTCCTCAGAGATGTGGTAATGGAGTTACCATATGATCCAGCAACCTTCCTTCTGAGTATCAACTCAAAAAACCTGAAAACCTTAGTTCTCAAAGACTTATGTATCCCAATGTTCATTGTAGTGATGTTCACGGTGGCCAAGACATGGAAACAACAAAAGTGCCCTTTGACAGATGGCTGGATAAGGAAGCTGTGGTACATATACACAATGGAATATCACTCAGCTATAAGAAAAGATGAAATACTGCCATTTGTGACAAAATGGATGGACCTAGAGATCGTCATGCGAAATAAGCCAGACAGAAAAAAAAACCCAAAATTGTGACTTCACTCATATGTGCAATATAAAACTATAAGTAACAAAGAAAAATAAACAAACAAGCTCATGGACAGAATGAATAGTTTAATGCAGTGTTTCTCAATCTTCGTCATGCCACGACCCTTTAATACACTTCCTCATGTTGTGGTGACCCCCATAAAATTATTTTCGTTGCTACTTCATAACTGTAATTTTGCTACTGTTATGAATAGTAATGTAAATATCTGATATGTGTTTTCCGATGTCTTAGGGGACCCCTGTGAAAGGGTCGTTCGACCCCCAAAGGGGTCACGACCCACAGGTTGAGAACCACTGGTTTAATGGTTATTTGAGGGCAAGATGGGAGGGGTTGGGAGGAGAAGGAAGGGGGCAGGAGATGAGGGAGGGGGAGCCAAATATATGGTGATGGAAAGATAACTCACACTGGGTGGCGAACATATAATGAAACAAATAAATGATACATGTAGAATTGTACACCTGGAACTGATGTAACTCTTTTTTTTTTTTTTTTTTTTTTTTTTTGTATGTGGGTAGTTCCCTGGCTGGGAATTGAACCCAGGCCACAGCATTGACAGTGCCACCGCTGAAGCCTTAAGCCACTACACCACCAGGGAACTCCATGATGTAACTCTTAATAACCAATGTCACCCCAATAAGTCTAATAATAAAAGAAATATAAAAATTCAATGGTGTTTAGGGAAATAAATCCATACATGAGGAAGAAAAAGCTTTGGAGTAGTATCTTTTTATTCTTTCATTTATGGCTTGGGTATTTTAATAAATATATTAGAAATAGAACTACAGTAGAAATTGAAAGAAAAGGCAGACAGTGTGTCCAGGTCAGCCACTGGAACATCAATGGATGACTTTCAAATCTCTAAAAAACCATCTGTACCAAAAATATTGATCAGTGCTCAGTACAGCACTGTAGAGATGGCTCTATGTGGTCCCAGGTGATAGAGGGATATCAGGTGATAGAGGGACATCTACCATTTTGGAGCCAAAGTGATGGAGGGACATCAGGCTGGTCCTTGGCCCAGAATTTGTGAGGGATGCACCCATGACTGTGATTTTGTGGCTGGATTAATTCATTTTTGCTAGTTAGCTTTGTTTTTTTCAGAAGTGGAGAGAGGGGAAAATTTTAAGTAGTATACACAACTATAATGTTAGACAATGGAGCACATCTTGTGAGAAAGTAATAGTGCCTGAAGAGTTTATCATGACCAGAGGTAAGGCTAACTAAGGCTGTGTAATTTATAAGTTCTTTCTCCAATATTTCAAAGTGTTTCCACTAAAGTTTTGAACTTTCTTTTCAGAGTGGAAATTTTAATGTGTTTGAAATAGAGGACGAAATTCTTTCCTATAGCTTAATTCTGGCTCCTGAATGTCACTAAGAAGGGAGCAGTATTAAAATAAAGTTGTAGCATGATTTGACTCTCATTACTTTACATCTATACCCAGGAAAGAGCAGGCAAATGAATCCTAATGTAAAGACTTTAGCCCTGATAGAACTTTAGTGGATCTCTTCTGCAGTCCTGAACATTTTGGGTCAGGAGTTCCTCAGGGAATCTCTTGAAAACCATCCTAGGCAACTATTAATAATAGTGGGGGTTTCCTGATGGTGTAGTGGCTTAGGGCTTTGGTGCTGGCACTGTCAGTGCTGCGGCCTGGGTTCGGTTCCCAGCCAGGGAATTACCCACATACCAAAAAGCAAAAAAAAAAAAAAAAAAAAAAAAAAAAAAAAAAAAAAAAAAAAAAAAAAAAAAAAAAAGGTCATGCACTTGACTTTGTATATAATTTCAGGGGACTCACAGAACCTTAATATATGCTTAAATAAGCTTAAGCTCCCCAAGATAATAACTCTTGGACTAAGTAATAAAAACAATAGCATGTAGTTCTGAAAAAGTCAAGCTGGGAGATTTTGTACACACATTTTAAAACAGGAAAAAATTGTATTAAAATTGTAATACACAACATATATCAATAACAAAGGATGAATGTAAGTCACATTTGATATCTGCGATTGAAAGGGTGCTCAAAGTAGTTACCATAAGTGTGCAGACACTTCTGATTATGGCTAAGTAGTGTTTGAGCAAAGTTGACCAAATTGTCCACTTGTATCACTACACATGCCATTTTAATTTCTTCCCCAAAATACTGCCAATGTAGCTGGTTTTCTATGGTACACCACGTCCTTTTAGGTCCCCTATAGATGGAAATCAAGTGGTGTTAAGTCAGGAGAAAATGGAGGAAACTCAAACAACATTCTCAAATATTAATACCACTTCAAAATGATCTTGTGTTTCTTGAACAACTGTGTTTCTGACATTTTCTTTTACACTGCCTGTCACATGGTAACACTAGCATTCATTTTTTATTGCTAAACTTGGTGGGATGACATTACTTAGTAAAAATTACATAGGTTCCAGATATACTATTCTACAATACATCATCTATGTGTTGTATTATGTTCATCATCCAGAGTCAGTTCTCTTTCCATCACCATATATTCGTGTCCCTGTCCCTTCGACCCCTTCCCCTCAGCCTTTACCCTCATGTAACTAATAAACTATTGATCGTGGCCATGCATTTTGTTTCCTTGCTGCTTTCAATTTTATGTTTGACACATGAGTGGACTCATGTAGTTCTTGGTTTTTTCTATCTGACTTATTTCACTTAGCATGATGACCTCAAGATCCATCCATTTTGTCACTAATGGCCTTATTTCATCTTTTCTTATAGCTCTGTAGTATTCCACTGTGTAAATGTACCACAACTTCTTTAGCCAGTCATCTATCAGAAGACACTGGCTGTTTCCATGACTTGCCACCATAAATAGTGCTGCAGTAAACATTGGCGTACACATATATTTGCAAACTGAGATTTTATTTTAATTGTTGAATTTATTGGTATGACAATACTTAGCAACAATTACATAGGTTCCAGGTGTAGAATTCTACACTGTATCGTTTATTTGCTGCATTATGTGTTCACCATCCAGAGTCATTTCTATTTCCATCACTATATATTTGACTGCCCCTCTGTTGTCTCCCACTCCCTCCCTTCTCTCCCATCTCCTCCCCCTTGCTCTCAGGTAACCACTAAACTATTGACTGTGTCCATGAGTTTTTGTTTCTTTGTTGCTTCCAGTTTTATATTCAACATGAGTAAAGTCATATGGTTCTTGTTTTTTTCTGTCTGGCTTATTTCACTTAGCATGATGATCTCAAGGTCCATATATTTTGTCATAAATGGCAGCATTTCATCTTTTATTATGCTGAGTAATATTTCATTATGTATATAAACCAGCTTCATTTTTCTGAGGAATTTCCATACTGGTATCCATAGTGGTTGTACCAATTTGCATTCCCACCAGCAGTGTATGAGGGTTCCTTTTTCTCCACACCCACTCCAGTACTTTTTATTCTTTGTATTTTTTTTAAATTCATTTTTATTGTTAGACTTATTGGGGTGACATCTGTTAGCAAGGACTAAATAGGTTTCAAGCATATAATCCTACAGTGCATTGTCAGCTTGATGTATAAGTTCACCACCTAAAGTGATTTCTCTTTTCATCTCCTTATATTATCTTCCCCTTCCTCTTGTATCCCTTCCCCTTTCACCCCTCCCTGACCCACTCGCCCCAAATAAACATTAAACTATTGTTTGTGTCCATGGGTTATTTGTTTGTTCATTTCTTTTTTCTTTGCTATCAGTTTTATATTCCACATATGAGTGAAGTCATACAGTCTCTGTTTTTTATCTGGCTTATTTCACTAAGTATGATGATCTCTGGGTCCATCCATTTTGTTGCAAATGGCAATATTTCATCTTTTCCTATAGCTGAGGAATATTCCATTGTGCATATATACCACAGATTCTTTATCCAGTCATCTGTCGCAGGGCACTTTGGTTGTTTCCATGATTTGGCTACTGTGAACAACGCTGCAATGAACATTGGGGTACATAAGTCTTTGTGGACTAAGGTTCTCAGGTTTTTTGGGTAGATCTCCAGAAGGGGAATTGCTGGGTCAACTGGTAGCTCCATTCCCAATTTTCTGAGGAACCTCCACACTGCTTTCCACAGTGGTTGTACCAGTTTGCATTCCCACCAGCAGGGTACCAGAGTCCCTTTTTCTCCACATCCTCTCCAGCACTTGTTATTCTTTGTCTTGTTGGTAACAGCCATTCTAGCAGGTGTGAGGTGGTATCTCATTGTTGTTTTGAGTTGCATTTACCTGATAGCTAATGAGGATGAGCATTTTTTCACAAGTCTGCTGGCCATTTGTATTTCTTCGTGGGAGAAGTGTCTGTTTAGTTCTTCTGCCCACTTTTCATTTGGGTTGTTTGTTTTTTTGTTGTTAAGTCTTATAAGTTCTTTGTATATTTTAGATATTAGACCTTATCTGATGCGTTATTTGCAGATATTTTCTCCCATTCAGTTGGCTGTCTCTTTGCGTTGTTGATGGTTTCTTTTGCTGTGCAGAAGCTTTTTAGTTTGATATAGTCCCATTCATTTATTTTTGCTTTTACTTCCCTTGCCTTTGAGGACAGGTTCATGAAGTCTTCCTTGAGTCCTAGGTCTCTAAGTATAGTACCAATGTCTTCTTCTATACAGTTTATTGTTGCAGGTCTGATATGAAGGTCTTTAATCCATTTTGAATTAATTTTTGTATATGGAGAGAGTTCACAGCTCAGGTTCATTCTTTTGCATATGTTAATCCAGTTTTCCCAGCACCACCTACTAAAGAGGCTGTCTTTACCCCATTGTATGTTTTTGCTCCTTTATTGAAAATTATTTGTCCATAAATTTGTGGGTATATTTCTGGGTTTTCAGTTCTATTCTATTGGTCTGTATTTCTGTTCTTCTGCCAGTACCAAACTGTTTTGATTATTGATGCTTTGTAATATAAATAGAAGTCAGGAAGTGTAATGCCACCAGCCTTATTCTTTTTATATAGTATTGCTTTGGAAATTCGAGGTCTTTTATGGTTCCATATAAATCTAATAATTCTTTTATCTATTTCACAAAAGTATGATTGTGGGGTTTTGATGGGTATTGCATTAAATCTGTAGATTGCTTTGGGCAGAATGGCCATTTTAACAATGTTAAGTCTTCCTATCCATGAACAGGGGATATTTTTCCACCTCTTAAAGTCTGTTCCAATTTCTTTCAAAAGTGTCTTGTAGTTTTCTGTGTGTAAGTCTGTCACATTCTTTGTTAATTCCCAGGCATTTCATGCTTTTTGTTGTGATAGCAAAAGGAATCGACTCCCTCATTTTTTTTTTCTGAGGATTCATTGTTTGTATAAAGGAATGCTGTGGATTTTTGTACATTGATTTTGTATCCTGCGACTTCACTATATTCATTTATTATTTCTAATAGTTTCCTGGTGGAATCTTTGGAAGTTTTATTTTTTATTTTTTATTTTTTTTGCTTTTTGGTATGTGGGTAGCTCCCTGACTGGGAATCGAACCCAGGCCGCAGTGCTGACAGTGCCAGCGCCGAAGCCTTAAGCCACTACACCATCAGGGAACTCCATGGAATTTTTTATATAAAGGATCATGTCATCCACAAATAGTGACAATTTGACCTCTTCTTTTCCAATTTGGATACCTTTGATTCCTTTCTCTTGCCTGATTGCTGTGGCTAGAACTTCCAGTACTATATTAAATAACAGTGGTGACAGGGGGCATCCCTGTTTTGTTCCTGATTTTAGGGGAGTAGGTTTCAGCTTTTCCCCATTCAGTATGATGTTAGCCGAGGGTCTGTCATATGTGGCCTTTATTATGTTGAGATTCTTTCCTTCTATACCTATTTTATTTAGTGTTTAGATCATAAATGGATGTTGTACCTTGTCGAAAGCTTTTTCTGCATCAACTGAAATGACCATATGGACTTTATCTTTGATTTTGTTTATGTGGTGTATCACATTGATTGATTTTCATATGTTGAATCATTCTTGTGCTCCCGGGATGAATCCCACTTGATCATGATGTATGATCTTTTTGATGCATTGTTGTATTCTATTCGCTAATATTTTGTTCAGGATTTTTGCATCTGTGTTCATCAGAGATATTGGTCTATACTTTTCTTTTTTTGTGTTGTCTTTGCCAGTCTTTAGTATTAGGGTAATGTTGGCCTTATAGAATGAGTTAGGAAGTATTGCTTCCTCTTCAATTTTTTGGAAGAGTCCGAGGAAGATAGGTGTTAATTCTTCGTTGAATGCTTGGTAGAACTCATTGGTGAAACCATCTGGTCCAGGGCTTTTGCCTTTAGGGAGATTATGGATAGTCATTTCAATCTCGTTACTATAGATTAGTCTATTTAGATTATCCAGTTCTTCTTGGTTCAGTCTTGGTAGTCTATAAGTTTCTAGAAACTTGTCCATTTCTTCTAAGTTGTTAAATTTCGTAGCATGTTTTCTTATAATCTTTTGTATTTCTGTGGTATCAGTGGTAATTTCTCCCCTTTCATTTCTAATTTTGGATATTTGTGTCCTTTCCTTTCGTCCTTTGATTAGTCTTACCAGGGATTTGTCAATTTTGTTGACTTTCTCAAAAAACCAGCTCTTCATTATATTATTTTTTTCTATTGTCCTTCTGTTCTCTAATTGGTTTAGCTCTGCTTTAATTTTTGTTATGTCTTTCCTTCTGCTGTCTTTGGCTTTTGTCTGCTCTTCTTTTTCTAGTTCTTTAAGATGGGATGCAAAGATGTTTGCTGGTGATTTTTCATGTTTCTTAAGATAGGCCTGTAATGATATAAATTTCCCTCTTATTACCACTTTCACTATGTCCCAATAATTCTTATATGTTGTATTTTCATTGTCATTAGTTTCTATGTATATTTTTAATCTCATCTTTTATTTGGTCTTTTATCGAGTCTTTTTTTAATAAGCTGTTGATTAATCTCCATGTATATGTGTTTTTTCCTGCTTCCTTTTACAATTGATCTTGAATTTCAAAGCTTTGTGGTCTGAGAATACACTTGGTATGATTTCGATCTTCTTGAATGTGCTGAGGCTACTTTTTTGTCCCAGCATGTGGTCTACTCTTGAGAATGTTCCATGCGCACTAGAAAAGAAGTTGTAGTCTCTTTTTGCTGGATGAAGTGTCCTGCAAATGTCAATTATGTCCAATTGCTGTAATGTGTCATTTAGAGTGGTTATTTCCTTACTTATTTTCTGTTTGGGTGACCTGTCCATGGCTGTTAGCGGGGTGTTTAAGTCTCCCACTATGATTGTGTATTCATCAGTTTCTCCTTTCAGGTCTGTTAGCAGTTTCTTTGTGTATTTTGGTGCATCCTGGTTGGGAGCATACATGTTAATTAGTGTCAACTCTTCTTGTTGTTGCATTGTGCCTTTTTTCATTATGTAATGACCATCTTTGTCTTTTACTATCTTTTTTAACTTGAAGTTTATTTCATCAGATATCAGTATGGCCACTGCTGCTTTTTTCTGGTTACCTTTTGCTTGGAGTATTGTAACCCATCCTTTCACTGTGAGTCTGTTTTTGTCTTTACACCTAAGGTGTTTTTCTTGGAGACAAAATATGGATGCGTTCTGTTTTTTCATCCAGTCTGCTACTCTGTGTCTTTTTATTGGTGAGATCAGATATTAACATTTAGAGTGATGATCGATATGTGAGGATTTCCTGTGGCCATTATTTATTTCTTCCTTTGTTTTGTTTGTTTGTTTGTTTGTTTGTTTTTGTTTCTTGCTTTTTGCTCCAACTTTGTTCCATATTTCCTGATGTTTTGTTTCAGGCAGAAGAGCCTCCTTCAGCATTTCTTGGAGTGCTGGCCTCGTGCTGACAAATTCCCTCAGCTTCTGTGTGTCTGAGAAGGTCTTTAATCCACTCTCATATCTGAAAGATAATTTTATTATACAATTTATTCTTGGCTGAAAGTTTCTCTCTTTTAAATTTTTGAATACTGGTTTCCACTCTCTCCTGGCTTTTAGAGTTTCTGTTGAGAAATCTGATGCCAGCTTGATGGGTTTTCCTCTAAAGGTTATAGTTCTTTTTTTCCTGGCTGCCTTGAGAATTGTCTCTTTGTCTTTAGTTTTGGATATCTTTAGTACCATGTGTCTTGGAGAAGATCTCTTGGGGTCCAGGTATCTAGGGGATTTGTTTTCTTCTTGAACTTGGGGTTCCAGATCTTTCCATAGGTTTGGAAAGTTCTCATCTACGATTTGTTTGAGTATGTTCTTTGTAGATTGCTCTGCCCTCTCTTCTATTCCTATTATCCTGATGTTGTTTTGTCTCATGCAGTCGGATATTTCTTGCAGAGTTCTTTCAATCCTTTTGGTTCTATATTCCGTCTCTTCCCCTTTCTGAGCTGTTTCCATGTTCTGATCTTCAATATCACTAATTCTTTCCTCCATCTGGTTGGCACTGTTTCCTATGGCAGTTATTTCATTTCTCACTTCTTTTATCATATTATTTATTTCTCACATTTCTCTCTCAATCTCAATCTTTTTTATGTTTTAAATTTCTTTGTTAAATTGTTCTTTTTGTTCACAGAGTTCCCTTTTTATGTCGTTTATATCCTTTTTTATGTTATTTATCTCAGCTATGGTGTTCTGCCAGTAGATTTGCATTTGCCTCACAGCCTTTAGACTGGCTGCTTTAAATTCTCTGTCACTTAAATCAGACCCTTGTAGGTCAAAAAGCTGTCTTCTGGGTAAATTTCATGTTCTTTCTGAATAGTTTTAGTTTTTAAGGAATTCATCCTGTCTGCTGAGTTCTTCCTCTTTGACATGAGGGCTTTATGTTCAGTGCTCAGATTATTGCTTATGTGCTGTCTTGCTGTAGGGCAGGCACTAGGTGGCACTGGGGGTCAAGTTTTGGGAGAGTGGGGATTGTTTCTTGTTTCTGATCTCCTACTGTGATTGGAGACTATGCGCATATATCCTGGGGAGAGGCCAACAAAAGGTGCTCCAAGAGCAGCTCTGCCTTCTGCACTTTGCTGGGGAAGCTGTTCTGAGGCTTGTTTCTGCTGGCTCGGGTTAATACTATCAAATCAGTCTTCGTAGTCCTGATTCAGCATCTGGCTGTCTACAGTCTCACACTGCTTTCAGAACCCTGGGGTGCACAAAGAAGTGCACGCTCCATAAGTCCAAATCTGTGGGCCTGGCCTTAGATAGCAGGGTCGCCTTTGCAGTGGGCTGGGAATGGGAACTACAGCCCTGTGTAGGTCTCCAGGGGTCCTAGAGCTGGGATGTCATCTTTGCAGTTCAGAGTCTTTGCTCACCCCTTCTACCACTGAAAAGTTCCAGAGGGTGGCTCCCAAACTCCGTCCCCAGCATGCAGCTCCAAAGCCCCGCTCCCCCATGGGCTCTCCCCTCCGCTGAATTGCGCCGCTCGGAATAGTCAGCAGCGATTGTATCCTGTTGCAGTCTCTGCTCCCTTCCCTCTCCCTCACTCGCCCCCTTCTCTCCAACTTTCAGGTGTTTACTTGCGATTTGTGGATTTCTCCACAGCCGTTTTGTCACTCAGGGTCCTGTTTCTTGGCTCCTAGGTGGCCATTCAATTGTGTTTTCTGGAAGAGGCTTTAGGGACCTCCTGTCCAGTTGCCATCTTGCCTTCTCCTCCCTATTCTTTGTCTTATTGATAATAGCCAAGTTAACAGGTATGAGGTGATACTTCATTATGGCTTTAATTTGCATTTCCCTGATAGCTACTGAGGTTGAGCAATTTTTCTTGTATCTATTGGCCATTTGTATGTATTCCTGGGAGAAGTTTCTGTTCAGGTCCTCTGCCCAGTTTTTAATTAGATTGTTAGTGTCTTTATTGTTGACTTGTACAAGTTCTTTATATATTTTAGATATTAGCCCCTTATCAGAGGCATTATTTGCAAATATTTTATCACATTTGTTTGACTGTCTTTTTGCTTTTTTTCTTTTGCTGTGCAGAAGCTTTTTAGTTTGATATTTTCTCATTCATTTATTTTTGCTATTATTTCCAATGCCTTTGAGGTCAGCTTCATAAAGTTCTCCTTAAACCCAAGGTCTTTAGGTTTAGTACTGATGTTTTCTTCCATACAATTTATTGTTTCAAGTCTTATGTGGAGGTTTTTAGTCTATTTTCAGTTAAATTTGGTATATGGTGACAGTTTGCAATTCCCATCCATTCTTTTGCATGTGAAATTTCAATTTTACCACCACCATTTACAAAGAGGCTTTGTTTTCTTCATTGTATATTTTTTAAAAAAATGATCTATTCATATATTTGTGAGTTTATTTCTGGAGTTTTCTTATTGTGTTTCATTGATCTCTGTGTTTGTTTTTCTGCCAGTATGTAGCTGTTTTGATTACTGATGCTTTGAGTATAGACTGAAATCGGAGAGTGTGATTACTCCAGTTTTATTATTTTATTGTAGGATTGCTTTGGTGATTTTAATGTCTTTTTTGGTTCCATATGGATCTGACTAATCATGTATCTATTTCTTGTAAGAACATCTGTGGGATTTTCATGGCAATTGTACTACATTTCTCTATTGCTTTGAGTGATATGACCATTTTAACTATGTTGATTTTCCCAATCCATGAACTCAGATTTTTTTTTTATTTATTTGTATCTTCTTCAATTTCTTTTATTATAATCTTATAGTTTTCAGTGTAGAAGTCTGTCACATTCTTTGTTAAATTAATTCCCAGTTATTTTATTCTTTTTGTTGCTGTCTTGTTGGCCCAGTTCGCTATGGTAGTTAGTTTATTTCTCAGTTCTTTTATTACATTGTCTATCTCTCTAATTTCAATTTGATTCTTTTTATATTTTCAATTTATTTGTTAAAATATTACTGTAGTTCACAAATTTTCTTCCAGAAATCATTTATTTGAGTCTGGGTTCTCTGCCAACATTCTTTCAGTTCTCTAAGTGTCTTAAGAACTGCTGCCTTGTATTCTGTCATTTACATAATATATTTACAAATCTATAAGTTCCTCTTCTCAAGATTTTTCATTTTCTTTCTGAGAAGGTTTGGCTCTTAAGATACTCATTGTATTTGACCCCCTCAACCCCAGGTTTGAGGGCTTTTTCCATGGCCCATAAGATGTCTTTCTCTTTCTTCCTTTTTTTTCTTTCTTTCTTTCTTTCTTTCTTTCTTTCTTTCTTTCTTTCTTGCTTGCTTTCTTTCTTGCTTTCTTAATTCTCTCTCTCTCTCTCTCTCTCTCTCTCCCCCTCTCCAGTTCATATCACCGTAACATCTTCCAATATCTTCTTCTTGGTTATTTGAACTCCTACTTTTGGAGCTTTCCTGCAAGGTGGGGTTGCCTCCTTTGATCCAGTTGCCTTGGTCCTGATTTGTCTTTATATTTGAAAAATGTGGTGGATGATGTTGTGCTATGCCTCTGAGACCGATGCACAGAAAAGCTGTTGTGCCTGTGTTTTGGAGTTTTCCTGAGCTCTACTGCTGCTTTTGCGATTTGTGGGATTTGCTGGAAAGGGTGCAGGTTGGTTTGCCTTTTTCGTCTAAAAGG
This sequence comes from Lyroderma lyra, assembly GCA_004026885.1. Taxonomy (NCBI): domain Eukaryota; kingdom Metazoa; phylum Chordata; class Mammalia; order Chiroptera; family Megadermatidae; genus Lyroderma; species Lyroderma lyra. Next base: position 46,657 of record PVJL010009632.1, read on the forward strand.
CCAAAAAAAGGCACAGGTTGGTCTGGTCATAGAGCAGACACTAGGTGGAATTGGGGGAGGGTGAGCTTTGGGAGATAGGGGAAGCAGCCGGGCTCAGTGTCTCTGGTTTCTACCTGGATTTTGGGACAGTGTGGTCTGTTGCTGCTTTGTTTCATGTGATAGCTCACCTGATTGCTTACTTTGCTGCAACATTAGTCTGTTTTTCAGGGAAGCCCAGGTGGGTCAGCACAGGACAAACCAGAATGGGCTATAATCTGGATAGTCATGGGCCTAGTGCATGCTGCTAGCTCAGCCTTTCTCATTACTTCTGAGCCGGCATTTCACCTAGGACCATGTTTTATTCTGGTTAGCATTTCCATGTAAGCCTACTCTCAGTGTAAAATGCTCCCAGAGCTGAGTTGTGATCACTTCATCACACTGTAGCTGGGGGCTCTATTCTCACCCAGAGCAGTTAAGATTATTTCTTCAGCTTCTAACCCTTCCAGGACACAGGGCTCTGACTGGGGCCTTAGTGCACTGCTGCCAAATTGGGGTTTCAACTCACCCATTACCTCACAGGGTTTCAGCTGCTCTTACCTCTGCTTTTGTCACAACTCAGCCTTTAACATGCCTGGGATCTTGTTGCACTTCAACCAGTTTCCCCTGGCTCCCTCCTCCTTTCTTCTGGCAGCTCTCAGTCAGGTCTTGGGATGCATTCTGCAGATGCGTCTCCACTATGCTCCCTTCCCCCTGTCTGGTTTGCCCCCTTTTCTCTGACCATCACATGTTTCTTGTGACACATGGATCTCTCAGCTGAGGCTGTGCCACTCAAGGTTTCTCATGTTGGATCCCAGTAGTTCAAATGTATTTTCCCAGATAGGTTTCAGGAATCTTCTCTCTTGTCACCATCTGTAGTCCTCCCTAGATGCCTTTTATTTCTTTTTCGTTTGTTTCTTTGATTAATTACTGAGGCTAGTTCTTTCAATACTATGTTAAATAAAAGTGGTGAAAGTGGATATCTTTGCCTTATTTCTGATATTAAAGAAAACAATTTTAGATTTTGAACTTGGAGAATGAGGTTAGCTGTGGGTTTGCTATATATGACCTTTATTATGGTGAGGTATGTTCAGTCTATTCCCACTTACTTGAGAGATTTTATCATAAATAAATGATGGATTTTATAAAAAAATTTTCCTGCCTCTATTTATATGACCATATGATTTTTAGCTTCAACTTGGCTTATGTGGTATATCACATTAATTGTTTAATGGATACTGAACCAATTCTGCATCCCAGGAATGAATTGGACTTGATCATGGTGTATGATCTCTTTTTTTCTGAGGTAGGCATGTATTGCTATGAATTTCCCTCTTAGAATAGCTTTTGTTGTGTCCTATATATTTTGGGTCACTGTGTTTTCATTTTCATTTGTCTCAAGGTAGACTTTAATTTTTTCCTTGATCTTATTGTTGACCCATTTATTGTTTAATAGCATGTCATTAAGACTTCATATGTTTCTGTGCTTTTCAGGTTTTTTGTTGTTTAATTGATTACTAGTTTTATAACATTGTGGTCAGAGAAGACACTTGATATGATTTCGATATTCTTAAAATTATTGAAACTTGTTTTTTGGCCTAACATTTTCTCTGTCTTGGAAAGTGCTTCATGTGCACTTGAAAAAAATATATACTCTGCTTTTCTGGGGTGAAATGCTCTAAAAATATCAATTAAATCTATCTGGTCTAGTGTGTCATTTAAGGGTGTTGTTTTCTTCTTGATTCCTTGTCTGAAAGATCTATCCCTTGACGTCAGTGGAATGTTAGAGTCTTCATCTCTGAGACTATTACTGTTTATCTCTCTTTTAATGTTCATTAGTGTATGTTTTATATATTTGCATGATCTTATGTTGGGTAGATAAGTGTTCACATTTGTTGTATTCTCTTGGATTGATTTCTTTATCATTATGAAATGTCTTTCTTTGTCTTTTATGGTCTTTGTTTTAAAGTCTATATTTCTGATATAAGTATTGCTTCCTTAGTCTTTTTTATTTTCCATTAATATGAATAACTTTTTCCATCATTTTTATTTCAGTCTGTATGTATCTTTCATTATGAAGTGGGTCTTTTGTAGACAGCATATATATAAGTCCTTTTTTTAAAATCCATTCAGCTACTCTATGTCTTTTCATTGGATCATTTAATCCATTTACACTTAAAGTGATTATTGATAGGTATGCAGTTATCATTTCATTATTCATATTTATGTTTTTCTCCATTTCTTCTTTAAAAAGTTCCTTTAACATTTCTTGTAATACACATTTGGTGGTAATAAATTTATTTAATTATTCTTTTTTTGTTGTTCTGGAAAGGTCTTTAAGAGGGGTGGTCAAGAAATTCTTGGAATGGGGCATTATAGGAGAGACAGGAGTACTAGAGCACATAGTTAGATTGTGTAACTTATTATTAGTATATGTGGCAAAGTTCAACCTACTTGCATCTATGTCCTTTCAGATATTGCTGAAGAAGAATGTCAAATGTGAAGAAAAGCCCAAGTTTCTATAAAATTGAATTTTGTACCATCATTAAGTTCTTCAAAGAACAAGGGAAAACACCTAAAACCATTTTAGAGGAGATGTTAGAAGTTTACAAATACTGTTACCCTGGGAAATTTATGGCTTACAAGTGGCATAGCCTTTTCAATCAAAGTAGAAAGTTTATTGAAGATGACCTTCATCTGGCATGCTCTGTTGAAGTCACTGCTTCAGACATTATCAAAGAAGTGGAAAAACTTGTAGTGGAATATGTCAGATTGAATAAAAACAGTTTGCAGAAATAGTTGGAGTATCACCTACAATTATTTTGAGTATTCCCCATCAGCATCTAAAGATGTCAAAAATCAGTGCAAGACAGGTACTAAGTATTCTCATGCCACTTCAAAAACAGCAGAACACCAAGTTTTCACTACATATTTTGAACTGTTATAATGACAACAAATATGAAGTTTTAAACTGGATTATCACTGTAGATGAAACTTGGGTTCATCATTATGAGCCTGAGTCAAAGCAAGAGTATAAGCAGTGGCATGAGAAGGGCACATCATCCCCTAGGAAGTTCAAGGTGCTGCAATTGACTGGAAAAATCATGGCTACTTTTTTGGGGGGATATGGAGTGTATCCTGCTGATCATTTACAAAGATAAGGGTGTCACAATAAGTGGAGAATATTATTTCAGTGTTCTGAAACATTTAAAAGAAACTGTGAAGGAGAAAAGAAGAGGAAAATAGGGTGCTGCTTTAGCAAGACAATATACCTGTGTACAAGCATAATGTTACATGGGCTACTCTTTATAACTGGCTTTCAAACATTGAATACCCTCCCTATAGTCCATATCTGGCTCCATCGGATTATTATTTGTTCCCAATTATAAAGAAAACAGCTTCAAGGGAAGAAATTTATAGATGATAAAGAGATTAAAACTGCAATTTGAGGGCAAAAAACAAAACATTTTCTTCAAGAGTATAAATAAACTTATTAATGTACATCAATAAGTTTATTTATATAAACTTATTGATGTACATTAATAAGTTTATTTACATAAACTTATTCAGAAAGATCTGAAAAGTGTATTGGCATTAAAGATGAATATATTGAATAAGAAAAATAATAAATAATGTTTTTATCCTTCTTCCTGTTCATTCAGCAAATGTTTTGACCATCCCTCATATCTCTTTTTCAATTTCAAATGATAGCCTTGGTAAGTAGAGTTTTCTTAGTTGTAAACTCTTATTTTCCATTACTTTGACTATTTTGTGTCACTCCCTTCTGATCTACAATGTTTCTGTTGAAGAATCTGCTGCAAGTCTTATGGCAGCTCCTTTGTATGTGACTAGTTGTATTTGTTTTGCTGCTTTTAGGATTCTCTATTTGTCTTTAACTTTTGTCATTTTAATTGTGATGTATCATGGTTTGGGCCTGTTAGGGTTCATCTTTTCTCTAACTTTTAGTACTTCTTGGACTTCTATGTCTGTTTTTTCACCACAGTAAGGAAGTTTTCAGTCATTATTTATTCAAATAATCTTGTTATCCCTTTCTCTTCTCCTTTTGCTACCCTTATGATGCTAATGTTGTTATGCTTGATGTTGTCTCCAAGGTCCCTTAAAATGCCTTTTTCTTTTTTACTTCCTTTTTCATTTTGTTCCAGTTAGGTGTTTTCTGCTACCTTCATTTTCAAATCACTGATTCGATCTTCTGCTTCATCTAATTGGGTATTGATTCTTTGTACTATAGTCTTACATTTTATTAAATTTATTGGGGTGACATTGGTAAGTAAAATTACATAGGTTAGAGGTGTACAGTTCTTCATAATCTGTGTGTTGCATTGTGTTACCATCCAGAGTAATTCCTCCTTCCATCACCATATATTGAAGTCTTTATTTCGCTAATTGTAGTCTTCATTTTTGATTGGTTCTTTTTTATGTCTTTTTTTATGCTTGATATTTGTTGTTGTTGTTGTTTTGTTGTTGTTGTTGTTGTTGTTGAAGTTTTCACTGTGTTCCTTGAACTTGGCCTCTGGTGAGTTGCTTGCCTCAGTTTTATTTAGTTTACTTTTCTGGAGTTTTCTCCTGTTCTTTCATTTATGATATATTTTTTTCTGCATTTCTATGTTTGCTTCTATGTATTTGATAAATCTTCTATGTTTCTCAATTTTTCCCAAGTGACCTTATGTAGTAGCTGTTAGGTATAGTTTTGTGTTTCGTGGCACGGTCATCTTGATCACCTGTGCCATGTGCTCCAGAAGTGTCCCTTGTATGGTTTGTGTGTGCCCTCCTGTCATATTTGAGCCTTTATTGTTTTTGGCATGTCAGTTGATGGAATTGACTTTTAGGCTGATAGGCTATGAGGATTGGCCTTGCTCACAGCTTATGAGCTACTTTGTGGGTGATGACCCCACAGTTGGGAACTTATCCCTGGGGACTCCTATGCCTGTTGAGACTACTGTTTGGGTTTTCCATTTTGGGGGCTAGTCAGGTAGTGCTCTGGTGTAATTTGAAGTCAGCCTCTGGGTACATTATTTTTGGGGCCCCTTGAGAGGAGCTCCATGCAGGCTAAGATCAGCTGATGATAGTGACCATCTCAGAGCTACCTGAGGGAAGCTATAAACTATCCTTGATTGGTAACTGTCTATGCTGGACCTTGAAGTGCATAGAGGAGGCTACATTGTGAACCAGGGTCAACTACCCCCAATACTGAGCCTAGAGTAGCTTAGAAAAAGGCTCGGGACACCCTGAGAACTGATGCTACCTGCCACCTGTCCATACGGCTCAACTGCTGTAAGAGTCTCTGTCTATATGTGGGTTAGGTGAGGCAGAATTCCAGGTAGTTAGAAGAATGGGGCAAGTGTTCACCAGTTTAATACATATTCAGGTTTGACAGCAGTGCTGCACCCGGGGTCCCTTGCAAAAGTCCCAGAGCACACCCTGTTTAGCTGCCATCTACCTCAGGCTCACAGACCCCCAAGAGTTGTTCAAGAAAGATTTCAGCAGGGTTTCAGGCTGGTTGCTAATCATTGAAAGTGCCTCTGGCAGTGCATGGGCCTAGACACACTGTTTGTTGCTAAAAGAGCCTCCTGAGGTGCACAGGGCAGAGCTTGTTGTCTGTGTGCTTGTTGTGCCTTGAAAGTTGGGCAGGGCAGAGTCCCAAGGAGTCACTGGAATGGGGCAAGTAGTGTTCATAAGATTAATGAACATTCAGTTTTGTGGCCATTACTGCGACTGAAGTCACTCCACAAAATGACAGGAAACATTGAGATCAGTTACTGCTTGCCTTTGGCCCACAGATCCTTGAGAGTTTTCTAAGAAAGGTGTAGTGTGGGTTGAGGCTAGTTTCCCACCATCAAAAGTGCTTCAGGTGGTATAAATATTGCAGCCAACTATTTGCTACTGGAAGAGCCTCCTGTAGTAAAAGGGGTGGGACTGGTTGCCAGAGTGGGCAAGGTGGGGGAACACTATCTCAGGGATTCTCTGGTGTGAGGCAAGTGGAGCTTACCAACCCAATAAAATTTCAGATTTATCCACATGGAGGAGGGCTCAACACGGTTAATGAAGGCTGTCCCTCTAGTCCTCCTGCTGAAGCCACACAACTCAGTCTTTCCCTATATATTTCTAGCACCTCTTGAGTTGCTGCCTCTGCTAGAGCTAAAGGTGAGTGCCTGCAATGAATGAATCTGTGTGCAAGCCTTTTAAGAAGACAAGTGGATTTCTAGTAACCTACTGTTTCACCCAGATGGGCAAAATCCTTCCTGATTTTCACAACCAGCTGTTGCTGGGACTCCTGTTTCCAGCACTGGAATCCTAGGCTGGGAAGCTTGATGTGGCACTGGGATGCTTCAATCCTCAGGGGATACCTCTGTCACTGAGCTATCTCTCTTGATGCTCAACCACTAACCATGGGTGTGGGGCAAGCCTGTTTTGCATCTCTGCTCTTTCTACCAGTCTCGGTGTGGCATATTCTTTACATTTTTAGTTATAGGAGTTATAGTCAGTTAGGTTTCAGATAATTCTTGAGGTTTATTATTTTATAATTTAAATGTAATTTTAATGTATTCATGAGAGGCAGCAAGCACAGCATTTACCTACTCCACCATCTTACCCAATCCCCTATCCATTTTTATTTTATTTATTTTATTTATTTTTTTTGCATTTTTAGAATTGACTTTTCTTCTTAAGTTTTTTTAAATTTTGAGAGCCCTGCATAATTTTAGTTGATTTGCAGACCTTTTTTCTAGTTTGTAGCTTGAACTCATCTGTTCCATGTATCTTTCTCAGAGAACTATATATATATATATATATATTTGGGATGTTTGACAATTTTTAAAAAATCAGCTTGTAGACTTCCTTGCAAAATTCCAGGTCATTAAATTTTCCTCTGTTTTTGTATTCAAGATTTATCATTTTCCATTTGCCTTTTTTTATTACCTAATCCTGGAAAGTCATCAAGGGGAAAACATTGAGGAAAAACTGAGGAGACTTCCCACCTTAGAAAAAGAAACCCCAGGTCCTCCTGGCCCTGCTGTTACTACAGAGAAGCTATGGGCTGTGTCCCTCATGTGATGTATTCTGATCCCATCAAAAGGAGTTTGAAGGAAGCTAAGGGTAATCTGAAGGGGCCTGATTCAGGTCAGGATACAAATAATCCCCAGGTTCTTCTAGGTTTCAAGGAGAGAACTCTAAGGAAAATTAGAAGGGACCTTTCACCATAGATACAGGGAAGCTCAGTGTCACCCCATCCTTGATATCAGCCTCAAAAAGCCACAAGCAGTATCCCTGGATGTGTTGTTTTTGGACTTCCATATTGGGTTTGAAGAGCATGATGTGAAGTTTCCTCAATGGGGTGTGACTTCAGATCAGGACACAAGTGTTTCCTCCAAGCCACTCTTTAATTTATAGCCTCTGAGACAAGATTAACATTGTGTACTACATAGAAGTCTCTATGCGCATTCAAAGACTATTCAAATGACCAAAATACAATGTAACTGCGATGCTTTATGGGTTCATGCAATTATATAGTTTTTCGTAGATTGACCTGCACAGTTTCCACCAATGAGATCGCTTCATTCAATGTGGACAAGACAGGGTGTTGACATTTAAGGTCTATAACAGATGGTGCATGAAAAACAAGAAAACTCATGAGTGATACGAAAAGTGTTAAAGAGGCCTCTATAACCCTGATGTTGCTGTCTGCCCTGTGAAGTTCCAACCACTTTTTCAAGGGTTTTGAATTTTCATCTTGAGAGCCTGAAAAAGATGAGGCCTTTTCTGAGGGGAATGATCTCATTCAGCACAGGAAGGAGTATCAGGCCTTGCCATGCACCAAAGTGAGGAATCAAAGGGAAGACAGAGAGAACTACTAACTAAAGACAGATAGAACCTTACAGAAACACACATCTAGTGGCAGTACTGAATGGCTCCATGCAGGGGTTAACACAACCCTCCGCATATCCTTGACCTTTTTTTCTGACATCTCATGAAGATGGGGGCTTTGACCTGAGGGACTACCCTCAGGTTAATACACAGGGTAGAATATAGGCCCTGTCAGGCATAAATATGATGATTTGAAGAGCTTAGAACCTTATACAGGATCTCACAGAATCCAGGAATTCTCTGCTTTCAGCCTTGGGAAATAAATGTTTTTTTTAATATTAAAGAAGTTCAATATATTATTTTTCTCCATTTGAATCATGAATTTAATTTACATTCCTCTAATGGCTAAAGATGTACAGAAATTTTTCATGTAATTACTTAACATTCATATACCAACTTTACTGAATAAAGTATATATATTGATGTATTTTGCCCATTTAAAAAATTAGGTTGTTTGTATTCTAATTTTTGTATTTTGAGGACCTATTTTGTATTCTATACAAAAGTTCTTTTTGGATATTTGATTTGCACATATTTTTTCCAGTCTGTATCATTAGTATACAGATGTTCAAAATTATGTCATTAGAGAATTACAAGTTAAAACAGCATGGATGTACCACTACACACTTATTAAAATTGCAAAAATTCAAAACACTAAAAACAATAAATGTTGCTGAGAATGTAGAACAAGAAACTCTCAGTATTTGCTGGTGAGAAGGCAAATTATTACAGTTACTTTGTGTTTACTTTTTATTTTTTTTTATTTTTTTATTTTCTCTTTCCATCACCTTATATTTAGCTTCCCCCTCTCCCCTCCCACTCCCTCCCCATTCTCCCCTCCCAAACCCACTTATCCCCAAATAAACATTAAACTATTGATTGTGTCCATGGGTTATTTGTTTGGTCATTTCTTTTTTTTTTTTTTTT
>PVJL010009633.1:0-55475 GCA_004026885.1 Lyroderma lyra
ACATTTTACTCAGCACAGGTACATTGATGGCACTATTAGGATGGCAACATGCCAAACTCCACATCACAGAAGCTAAAGGCATTTTTAAATCAGAAAACAAGCTTGTTTTCCATTGGTATTTATACTAATAATGAGCACCTTAAATGAAAAACTGAAGTAAAAGGCCAGTCTCTTTATCATGGTTTCTTAGTCTCTCTGGTTTTAAAGAGAAACTGTTATGCCAGTTTTTTGTAATATTTTACATTTGTGTTCTTTAACCTTTGTCTCAGCTTTAGTAATCTTTAAAATGACGACAATAGCATGGTCTGGTGATGTCAGACAGTGGTAACTGAAATAGTGATGGAAGTGTGGGCAGCAGCAGGGCTGTTAGTTTGCAATAAGACATTTCAAGGAACAGTTTATATTTGATGCTCCTAAAAACGCACTTAAAAACGTTTGAGAAAACATCCTGTGGCGTTGCCTCGGCGTGGGCAGGGCTTGGGGGCGGAGAGAGCGCTTCCCCACCTTACTCTCTCCCATGACAACACGGGTGCTTTGAAGGAGAGCAGCCCTGCGCACGAGGAGCAAGTCTCCCCTTTAAAAGTGTGCGTGTCGTAAGGATTGTAAGTGGATTCGGGGGACTTCTGTTAAACAGTCATGAATATGCTTGAGGGTCATTAAACTTCCAAGGATCTGTTCAAGGGCTGCATTAGAAGCCGGGGACCGCGGGGGCTTCCACCCAGGTTTCCAGGGAAGGGAAGTGCTCAGCTGAACATTGCGCTCTCTGTGAGCTAACGGGGGGCCACCTCCCCCTGAAGGGAAGATGCGGTCTAAATTGTACTTGGCTTCCTCCTGTCGTCACCTAGCCTGCTCATCCTAAGAAACAAATTCTAGCAAACCAATTCCGGGTAACAGAACTGTCCCAGGGACAGTGTCCTCGCCCTTCTAAACTTGTAAGATGTGGGGGATACGTTTCAGTTTATCTCTTCCTAAATGAGATTCGTGAGTCAAAATTTTAAAGGAAGAGATTGAATAAAAAATAAGAACTGTACTTTTTAGTCTATAAACAGGAACATATAGAAAATAAGTATTGCATGGCTAAAAGATGAATAGTGCTACACCAAATTAAATTAAAAGAGTAGGGGAACGAACCCCGGGGAAAACTGGATTTTCACATAGTTGAGACCTGGTAGGGAAAGAAGTCTTCAGAGAAAACTGTATGCAAAAACTGGCCACAGCTCAGGGTTCTGCAGAAGAGGAAACGTATAGGGAGATACAGTTACCCAAAGTCTTCAAACCATTTGCTTCCCATGCCCAAATTATTCTCAAGTTGCTTACGCCCTTGCCAAACAAATGAAATCCAGAAACTGTGGTGATCTTCGATTTTACTTTCTTATAAACCACAGGAGATATTGTCATCGTATGACCCAAATCCAGAACGTGGCCATCCAGAATATTTAACACAGAATCAATTTCATAAGTGGTCATTCTGTTTCCAGTCTATGGTCTTCCAATACATTAACCAAAAAACAAAGATTTCCTTAGGCATGATAAGATCATTATGCATCTGCTTAAAACCCTCCAGTGAGCCCCTGATGCTCTCTTAGCTGAGTCCAGACTCCTTCACACTATTTGCAAAGTCCTGTGCTTTCACCCTGTGAATCATTACATCCCCATTTTTTAATTAAATGTATTAGGGAGACACTGGTTAGTAAAATTATATAGGTCTCAAGTGTCCAGTTCTATAATACATTATCTATGTTGCATTGTGTATTCAGCGCCCAGAGTCAGTTCTCCTCACATCACCATGTATTTGACTCCCCCGCCTTCCTCCCCCACCCCTCCCCCCTTACCCTCTGGTAACCACTAAATTATTGTCTGTGTTCATGAATTTTTGTTTGTTTGTTTGCCTGTTCCTTTGTTGCTTTCAGATTTATATCCTATATATGAGTGAAGTCATATGGTTCTTGATGTTCTCTAACTTTCACTTAGCATCATGATCTCAAGATCCCCGTTCTTAGTAACTGTGCTCTTTCAATTTTATTCTCTAACTACATGAAGACTTCCTTGTGAGTCAGCAAGAAGCCATGCTCTTGACTGCCTTCCTGCCTTTGCACGTTTTCTTACCACCCCCAGGGACACCTTCCTCCTGTTCTCAGCTCCCCAAGCTAGACTGGTTTCTTCTCTTGGGAGGTACTACGAAATTACTGGAGAACGGAAGCTTTGGAACAGACAGGCGAGGCTTCAATTTCTAGTTCTTCAGGTCTTTCATTTACTAAATGTGCACCAACCCATGTTTTACTTGGAAGATTAAAATAGATTAAATTAGATAGTGAAGCATTGTATCTAGCAAAGAGCAAGCCCTCCAGAAAGCATATGCTAGAAGTAGAAGTAACACTGTTAATGATACTAATTGCTTTTGTGACATGTGCTGATAGTTCCTAGAGTGCAAAGCAGAAGTTGACTTTAATAATGTATTACATGTTGATCTGGGTTCTTTGGTTTATTAGAAAAGTTGTGGGAAAGTATGTAGTTTAACTGAACTTTTAAAATATAATTTATATATTCAACAAGTTCCTTCTTCTCACATTACTTTTTGTAGTTTAAAATATGTTTCTTTTAAAACTTGTCACTTATTATTAAGCAGTTAAATCAGTTATTATCAACTCTATGACTGCAAGGTTGATAAAATGAGCCATGAAGGTACATTTACCTCACCTGAGTCATGGGTGAACTATTGACTCTTCAAGTCATTGTCAGAAGCATTAGTATAGGAAATAGAAACATCATTTATTGAACAGAAAAATAAGATAATTCTTTTTTTCTAAATCCATTAATAATAATTTTATATCATGCTATCATGCAATAAAAAAAAGAAATTTTATACTGTAGACTTTTTGGTTGTCCCAGGTGAACTGTGCTAGTTATGGGGAAAAAAAACAAAACAAAACAGAAATGTGTTCCTGTGAACCATAATGATAGCTCGTTTCACTGAGCAGGAGTAATGATGGGGCCAGACTGTCCAGTGCAGCTGGTCTAAATTGCTACCCCAAGAGCTATCATTAGTAAGTGATTATCTAATGGGTCACGGTTTGCCCGGCATCACCAATCAAGAGATGCCTGCTCAGGCCACATTCTCTTAGACAAAAATTAAAATGTAATTCTTTTCTTTAAGGAATTCACACCCACTTTACTACCCCACAAGTAACAAACATGGGGGATGGGAGATTGTTACTAATGTTTGTGCAATTGTTACTAATTCTGCAAACATAGATGACAATGATGCAAGAAAAATAAAAATCTCCAATACTGATAATGGTTAACATATGCTAGTACACACACACACACACACACATACACACACCCCAGTGCTAAATTAAAACACCAATTTACTGAAAAGTAATTTCCCCTGAAATTTTTTGCATAAAGTAATGAATTCATAGAGGCAAGAGTCAAATGAATTAGTAATTATGACATTTTACAATGACGGAAGTAGGACTGAAAATAAGCAAATCTAAAATACAGATTCCTTAAGTATGTAGGCCACTCTACACCTAAGCTTAGTACAATCACTTTATAATTATTTATATCTATGATTTTCTTAGGGTTTTAAATTTTTATGGTACAAGTTGACTGTGATCCTCCCCCCCCACCCACACTTTAAGAAAAAGTATTAGGCACATTTTGGAAAGCAATCATAACTCAAATTGAAGAACTTCTACATTAAAATGGCCATTTGTAATTTGATCATTCTTCTTGAATGCTGTCAACTTGACTAAAAAATGTCACTTATATATGAGCTATTTACTCACTTAAAATGATCCTCAAAGTATTAGAGTAAAGCGTTAAGCTGTGAAATTCACAGGAATGTTCAACTTAACATAATATTCAATAATAAACATTTTACTATTTAACTCAATTTTGAGGAGACATTAAGAATTAGTAACATCATTAAGTGGTATATTTTTTATAGTCACAGGTTATATTATCACTTAGTTAAATAAAAGAAAATGCAAATAATCAGTGAATAATTCCCTTTTATAACCATTCTAAACTCAAGAGTATTGAAGAAAGTTCCAGTTGTTTTGTTTAGAAATCACAGCTTAAAGGCAACAGGATGTCTGAGCTTGACACTTCATTATCTCCTGCTACAGCATGAGGTATCACAGATGTCCTGGTACATCCACTCCTGGGAGAAACCTGCAAGGAAGGAACTCAAAGTTCTCATTAGTTTTAGGAGGTGAAAATTGTTACAGTCTGAATAAATATATAGTGTTAATTACAGTTTTAAATATTTGTGTGCCACATTTTACTAATAAGAGAATGGAGTGAGTTGAAGGAAAAAAGTTTAAAATACTTCTTATGTATAATTTATTCAGTTTTATTACAAATTATTTCTCCACCAAAAAAGAGATGAATTCTTATAGGACTTAAAGGAGGAGACATTTAGGAAAAATATTACTCAAATAATCTGTAAATATAGAAGCCTCTATTTCATTTTATTTCCATCAAACCAGCATAAAAGAAAATTCATGAGTATGTTGGGTATTTGCATTTATTGAATTCTGAAATAAGACCAGCCCCTAACAGAGTCGACTCAAGTATAAAAATGAAGGTTCACATACCATGTTTCTGTGTATTTAAAAGTATATAAATCAAGCCATGAAAACATTACATAAAATACATTCTGTCCTCCTACTTTAAAAGTTATACTTCTATAACACCCTGGCTGGCAAGGTTAGGGCTCAGCCTTCTCAGATGCTCAGGGTTCGGGACCAGAATTGGAGACACAAAGAACCAACCAGGTTGGGCATACCTCGTTAGCCCCATAGATTCCTCATCCATAACAGGTAGCAGGACAGGGAGAAACTCTTTAAATTGCGGGGTACTCTCTAAAAGATTAATTTTATTTAGCTTAATAGTTTATTGGAGAACTGTGAGAGACAGAAAAAAAAATTTATTTCTAGAGAGCTTGATACTGGGTTAGAAAGCCATGAATTCCCTCTAGTTTTGGTGACATGAGGCTCTGATTTATACTTTCCTCACTCCACCCCTGTGAGAAACCTTAGTACATTGTTGATGGAAAATTATCCAATTTCCATACAGTCTGCTCTGAGTAACAGTATGCAAAAACAATAAAGATGAGTAATGCCTCAAGAAATTGAGAACAAAGGACAATTCAACACAGATGTGGATAAACTAAATACAAATAGACTAAATGGCAATATGAAAGAAAGACAGGAATTGCAAAACTAATTAGGTGGTGGAAGTAACGATTCCAAACGGACTGGGAGAAAGGCTTCACAGGTTGACCCCAGTGTCACGAGAAAGGGAAGACATTTTTCTTCTTAATTAAAATTCTCGCAGTAGTAGTTGAAACAGTCTACCCAGTTGGAGATAAATGAACATCCTCCTGAAGTCACTATGTATTATGCATTCAAGAATGTTCCCAACTTTTAAAAACTGTTTATTACAAATAAAAAATAATAATGTAACTTATGACTTCAGCAGTGCTAGAATGGTCTAGATCTACAGTGACCACGAGGAGCTTTAAGCTGAGAGTCTCTCCACCCCTCAGCTCTCCTGTGTTAATGTGATACTCACTCATATCAGCTCTTGTCTCAAGACCAAATACACCCTGTTTTGTGACCGTGACATTGAGAGCCCTATAGTATGTGTGTGAAGCTTCCATGATGTTGCTTTGCATGGTCCACTGCTACCTGTTCTTTAAATTTTCTGAAAATTGCTGTCGAGTAAGATGAGTGTGAACCTCATGGACCTTCAGAAGCTGAACCCCACTCCTATGTTCTTCTAGCTACTCCCTGGTAGCCTTTCTGGAAACCTGGAGGAGGACAGAGAAGTGCTCAGTGTAGGGCTAATGATTACCTCCTCCTTAAATAAGGTCTTGAATTCTCTACCCAGCATCCTGTGACTTGAGTTTTCCTGGTGGGGATGCTGGGGACAGGTGCTCCCCTAGCCCTGTGGAGGAGCTGGCTGTTGTTTCTGCCATCTCCTTCAGACCACCCTTCCCCAGCTTTTTATTACGTGCTGCGTATTTGGGGGATAGCCTCTCGGATCTGTGGGATGCTCTCTCTACTTTGCTGCCTTGGTCTCCCTGTGGCATGAGCTCTGTCTCCTCAGCTCAGAGAAACCCACATTGAACCCCACTTGGATCCTACCCCCCACACGCCAGGTTAAATCCTGGAAACTGTCTCAACACAGTAGTCAGGGTAAATGGAGGCCTAACCTCACCGGTTTCCCTCTCTCAGGGGTGGTTCTCCTATGTTTCCTGATGCCCACTGTCTAAAGTACCATTTTTTTTCTTACATTTTCTTTCATGCATAAAAGTGAATCTCATCCCTGTTACTTCATTTTGGCTGGAAGTGTCAGTCTCAGCAGTATTCATTGGGTTCTTGATTTCACCTCTTTGATGATATATATCAATAAGAAAAAAATAGAATTATGAAAATGTAATGTTATGAACAATGTCTTGGAATAATTGCAACATACTACACCAAAAGCATTGGCAGTAAGTCCATGACCCTTATATGCTGTAAAGAAGTATGTACGTGCATATGCGATGTATATAAGACAAAACTTACACATTTAAAACTACTTAGGGGTTCCCTGGTGGTGTAGTGGCTAGACTTTGGTGTGCTCAACGGCGCGGCCTGGGTTGGATTCCCAGCCAGGGGGCCACCCTCCCCAAAATAAAATAAAATAAAAATATTTGGAGCACATTTTTAAAAATTAAAAAATGGACATATCGGTCTATGAAATGTCATTAATTGTACTTTCATTATTGTGATTAATGGATATGTTACTAGCGTTTTGCTGAATGAGTAGACGTTTTATTGAAGCGGTGTTGCACATGTCCCGATGACTTCAGCGCCTGTAGGTTGGGGGCGGTGACGGGACCGTTCGTCGTCACAGGGCGCTTGCTCCCGTGGCTCCGAGGGCGGCACCTAGGAGACGAGAAGCCGGGGTTGTGCAGAGGCCCTCTGCGGGGACCACTGAGTCACCCAGAGTGCTGACAGTGTGAGCGCCGGCAGCGTGACGGTGACCCGGGGGCACTGCCTCCGAGGCAGGCACGCAGTGGTGTCCGGATGCGCGTGCGCGCACTGCCCTTCTGAAACCTTGTCTTTTTTCCCCAAGGGAGCGCATCACGGCCGGTGTCCAGACGTGACATCCACGCTTCTCCGGGACGGCAAGGGTAAGTGCTACGGAAAACAATACAAAATCCGTTTCGGGGTCGTGCCACAGGGATTCCCGATTGCCGGAGCGGGCGGCGGCGAAGCCCGGCGGCAGAGACGGCGCGGAAGTCGGCGGGATGGCTCAGTAACGCAGTGGGCGGTGGAGGGGACCCTGGGCGCATTCTCACAGGTCCCCGCGTGGTGGCTGAAACCAGACGGGGCGAACCCTGTCGTAAGGGGGCTGCACGGGGGGCCGTGCTCCGGCTGCTGTCAGCTCAGGCCTGGTGAGCTTTCAGGGGCAGGTGCAAGGCCCGCGCTCAGTGGTTCGTTTGGGGACTTGGTCGAAGGCAGTCTGTATTTGTGGTCTGGAAGGAGCCGGTGAATGAAATGGCCGCAGTGTTGCACACAAGTCCAAACGGCTCTGTGGCGAAAGAGGAGGGACTTTATTCAGGTGGCCAGTTTGCCCACCAGGGAGACACAGCCTCCCACAGCAATGGCAAGTGTGCTCCGCGGACACCAAGGTGAGCGTCTCTCCTTAATACACGTCCCTAATTAGGTACATCTTATGTAACTGCGGTGTCCAAATTCATAGCATTCTGATTGGTCTGAATCGTGTATTCTGATTGGTTGGCACTATGTGGTCTCATTGGTTGTTATGGAGCGTTCTGATTGGATGGGACAGGTCTTAATCCATTGGTCAAAAGGCAAAACCAGAGTCCTCAAAAGTAAGCGAGTGGGCCCCAATCGGGGCGCTGGGACTTGGGTCCGAGGTGCTTCCTGGTAGGAAGGGAACGTGAGAAGCCCCGTCCGCAGAGGGCTGCGGGCTCTCGTTATGTATGATATTTGGACTCTGGGTTGACTATAGGGTGTCACTCTCAGCAGACAAATTCAGTTCTTTCTTGGGGTTCACCTCAAATGAATTTCTCTTTTTGGGGTCCGTAGTGTCCTAAGGAGAACTTGGTGTCTGTGCAGTGAGTGCCTGTCACGCCTGTTGTTAGCTGGGGTAGTCTCACCAGGCCCACTGGGGACTTCTCCATCGTTAAATTGTTCAAACTCATTTAAAATTTAACATGAAAATGTGAGAACGTAGCTTTCTGCAGTCTTCTTTCTTTAATTTTTTTACTTAAAAATTTACAAACTATATCACACATTTTTATTATATGAGGAGAATTATGTAGTTAGACTTACGTGTATTAAGTTAAAAATAAGTTATAATTGCTCATGAACCAAGAGAAAGCAAATAGAGAAATACTGATGACCAGGATGCCGGTAAACCTGAATTTCTCACAGTACATGCAGGTCATTCAGAAACTTGGTAAAAAGCTACATTCTGGGGCTCAAACCCAGAGATTGTCATTTAATTTTTAGAGGGCTCCACTCTCTTAAGGGATTAGGATGCAAGTGTTTAGTGGACCCGATTCGCTCTCCCCAGAACAAAACAAAACACTGTGAGGTGTACAGTAGAAAAACTGAGACAATACGTGCCATGCTCCAAAGGGATTTTTAATCTTGCTTGAAAGTTTTCTTAGAAAGTTAGAGACCACCCTAAGCCATCAGCCAGCCCCTACTGTATCTCTAGACACAGTGGAAGATGACCTTGGATGTGACCATCACCTTTCTGTGGTCTCTCTGTCTCAGCAGAACCCTTTGGCATGGCCCTCCAGAGAACCCTGCCGCCAGCTTCCCCTCATTTTCTTTCTGATCAACTAAGAAAAAGAGGGGAACCTGGAAGGGATTGGGACTTTGGAGCAAGTAAAGAAAGGTATAAAATAAAACCTATGAAAAATGCGTCCTTGAGACTTGTTTAAATCTTGTGGCCATCACACCGTAAACATGTAAATGACAAGTTTCCCTCCCTTTCTGCAGTGCTTCCTGTAACACGGGAGGAACCAGTTTAGGCATAGAAGGCACATTTACGTAGAGCAGTTATGGAGGAAACTGTAGGTCACATCAATGCTAGGACCAGCCACTGAAACCATATAAAGATCCCTTCACGCTGGAGTTTCTCTGCATCTGAGTATTTATCTCTGAAATGTTGCCAAAAGAAATCATTCTGATTTGGTTTCATTCTCCTTCTCAGGGTCTCAGCTTAATATTTCAAAAGTCCTGCAAGTTATTTTCTCAACTGCATAAAAAATATACTAGGATATTGAGAATTATAAGAAAATGAAATATGGTAATACTTGAACAACAATGAGGAATTATGCCAGAAAGCATATTGCTTCTTATTTTTGGCAGGTTTAGACACCAGCATACCATATATGTTTGTTTTTTTTGTTTTTCGATAGAATATACAAATAGCAAATGAACATGAGTATAGCTATTTGGAAATGTGAATTAAAACCACAATGACAATAAAACAAAACTTAATAGAAATGGATATCACGGCACTTACTAGAATGTCTATTAAAAAATATACACACAGGCTGTAGGTTCAGAATCTCTGGTTTGCACAACTTTTCATTTATTTAGTGAATACACTTTGTTGTGGTGCATTTTCTAATTTTTTCTTCATTTTAATATCAAGTTTGATAATTCTCATTTTTTTATTGTTAAATTTATTGGGGTGACATTGGTTAGTAAAAATTATGTAGGTTCCAGAAATGTACAAATCTGTGTGTGTTGTTATGTGTTCATTACCTAGAGTCAGTTCTCTTTCCATCACCATGATAATTCTCATTTTTAACTGACATATTTACTCCCATTTAAGTTTTCTGAACATAAAGTTACCATAATAGTATTTATCCTATTCATTCCATTTTTTCTTATTTCTTCCACTAAACTTTCCTGCCTTCTTTAGGACAGATTACATAATTTTTAAGATCATTTTCCCTCTGTACTTTATTTTTATATCACCTTTTAGTAGTTATACTAGCAATTACAACATGCATAATTGACTTTTAAAATATACCATACAATGGTACTTTACCATTTTGGAACATAGCTGAGAATTTACAGTGTCTTAAACCCCTTTATGCTTTCTCTTAGACATTTGCTGCTGTTCTCTGACTTCAGGGCCGTATGCAGTATAAACTCCCAAGTACATCGTTGTCATTAGCAGGTCATTACGTTACATTTTAGGCTTGCCCTGGTATGGCTGTATGTAGCGTTCTCCACTGCTTCCTGCATTACCGCTGTGGATTCTGAACGTCTGAATGAACCACTTCATTGAATGAGTGAGTTGAGAGCTACACCTGACCTCAGTAGTGCACATGAGGAGGATGAATGGAGGGCTGGAAAAGGGGGCAGAATGAGTGGAACCAGTAGTGAAAGCCTAAGGAAAACGCCATCAAAGAAACCGGTGGGCCACCGGGAGTGGAGAAGGAAATACCGATGGATACACCGGGAGCAGAAAAACCTAGCTGCACTGAGGGCAGCGTGGGAACAGTCTAAGTATGCTCCGGACGAGGGTCAATGCTGTTTTCTCCACAGCCACATTTATATGTTTTCAGCCGATAATTTATTACAGCCCAAACAGAGGGACCAAAATTTGTGACTCATGACAGATAACATAACTGAAAATAGGCCTTTCTTTTCTCTTCTTTTTTTAAAATTATTTATTTTCTTCAGTTACAGTTGACATTTAATATTACTTCATGCTAGGTTCAGGTGTACTGCACAGGTAGACATCTGTATAATTTATGCAGCGATGCCCCAGTTAGGCTAGCGCTCACCCGGCACGTCCGTGGTTGGTGTGGGATTACTGACTGTCTTCCCCAGCGGTACTCTCCATCCTGTGACTGTTCTGTAACTGTCAGGACACCTCTTAGCCCCTTCGTCTTGGTGGCCCGTCGCTCTGCCCTCCTCCCTCCTGGCAAGCTTCATTTTGTTCTCTCCACCTATGAGTCTGTTTCTGTTTGGTTTGTTCATTTAAAAATAGGACTTTATTGATGTAAATTGTGCAGTCAGAGCCGCCAGCTCTGATTCTATTTCATTTCTATTTGAATCGCAAAGGTTTTAGAAACCTGAATTATAATCATTGAAAATTGTTTAAAAGTACTGATGAAGAAAGTTTTAAGCAAACATTTATCTGTAAAAATGCATTTTGCAAGGCATTTGCAATTTAAAAAAATTAAATGCCCGTTTAGAAAGTTTTAGCAATTCCTGATTGATATTTGAAGATAAAAAAGGTTTTTAAACATCCATTTTTTTATAATCGTTATAAAATGTTGTATTCCACCAGAATTCTAATATAGTAGGAAACCCCTGGGGAGTATGATAAAAAAGATTTCTTTGTAGTCATGTCTTCTCTGACTAATGGAAAGCAAATGAAATGATGAAAAAGTCACATTAGAGTCAGTCACACATCATAAATTGCCTTTCTCAGGGTGTCATTGTGTAAATGACTTAATGTGCCCCACAGAGAATTCCATTCGAACATGTATTGCTTTCATTCAGAACTTGAGCTTCGGGAGGAGCAGGGAAGACGGGAGAGTGTGGTGAGCCCATCTGAACAGCTGGAGAGTGTACACACCTGCAGCTGGAGGTCAGGGACAGGTTATGGAGAAGGCATGCACCCCTTCTATAAAAGCCTTTCAGTAACAAAAAGATTCGGACTTCTTTTACTAGACTGCCCGAAAACACCACCAATTACCCTAAAACTCATGCAAATTCTGTTGTAAGTGAATGGTAGTGATATTTGTGTACACTGGTTGCAAAAATATTAAATTTTCTTTTTCATAAACTCATCATGTGAATGGTTTTAAGTGATGGGCTTGTTACAGATAAACCCTGCACGAAATCCTGCGTTTGGCTGATTCGAAATGGTTCTCTGTCACACACACACACACACACACACACTGTAAAAATCCTCTGAAATGAAAATAACGGAAAGCAGTTTTGCTCCTCAGTACTTACAGCCGATAGAACATAACTCGCCGTCAGCTTTGTGCAGTGAACCATGTGAGCTGGTATGCTGTGCAAAACCTGTAGGCACCATTCAGAGCACATTTAACTTGCCCTCATTCCACGGCCTTAGTATTCCCAGTTATTTGTTTTCCATTATAATGACTAAAACTTTTCATAATTTTAGTGATGGCACTGAGACATGAGACAGAATTTTAAAGAGGCCTCCCTATAGGTGGCAGTAAAATTTAATCTAAGATCCTAGCAAGGCCTGGCGTTTGTCATCGTTTGATCTTTTTATCATCTAAAATACCTGTCCTTATTTGCAACCACTTTTCAACCTGTCCTTTTATTGATAGCTATTGTTTAGAAAAGCCATACCTCAGCTGTGAACGGCACCGAAATACCACTGTCTTAGTAATATGAATATACATGAAATTACCACCCTGACTTCTTTTCTCAAACCATTTCTGCTCCATTTCTATAGGACCTCAAATCCTTTCAAAATCATGTTCATATTTTCCCCACTGCCCTTGCCTTACCTTTTAGCTGTTGCCTAGTGACAACTTTCATAACTGGAGTATCAGATGTACTTTTTGTCCACCACAGATATTGTGATTTTATTACACGAACGTATTTGTGACTCAGTAATTTTCCCAGCACTTCCTAAACTCCACAGTTTGAATAATCTTTTTCTCCATATTTCCTCAGCTTGCCCTGCTTGTGGCCAGACCCCAGGCAAGCAATATCCAGTAGAAATGTAATACAAACATAACTGAGCAACAGGGAAGCAGACACCCATGCGTATCCCCACACGGGGTGAAGAGGCAGGTGAAATGAACTTTAATTGTATATAGTTTTCAAACCAATGTAGCCAGAATATTTGCCAAAAATTTCTGAAGGCAAATGTCATTCCTTACAATCTGCTTTAGCCATTCCAAGACTAACAAGACAATGTACTGTATCTAAGCACTCTGAAGCTGAGGGAAAACCTAAGGAAACTGAGAAGATTATAAATAAAACAAGATCTATTTTCAGCCACTCTGATAAAAAAAGAAAGTTTTTGAAACAGTAATCAGCTGAGTTACAGAGTGTAGAATGACACTTTCCTTTCACAAGAGGAATGAGGTTAACACCTAATTCAGCATTAACATGAGAAAATACTTTTTCTCTTTTTATTGTCATCCTTTTGATAGGGCAGTAAAACGTTAATTTATTTTCTCTGAAATAATTTTCTAAGAAAACAGTTAAAGATATTATTAGTGATGAAAACATAAACTCACCCTGAAGAAATTCATTTCTGTGGTAACCCGAATGCATGTGACTAATACCTAATGATGTTCCTTGTGGAGACTAAGGAACCCAAACCGTGGTCCACGTTTCTAACTAGGCCATGTGATAAAATGGCCCCAAATTATAGCTTCTACAAATAGAATTGCTTTTTTAAAAAGTTCATTGAAAAGATAAATTATCTTTTTCCCCCTAAACACCATCATCATTCTCAGAATAGTGTTTCTTTTACAAAATTCTACCCAATAATTAAACATTAATAGAACAAAAATGTCAGTTTTTTGAACTCTTGTTTTGCATTTCAGAAGCATTTTAGTCAGAGTTGAAGAGCAATTCTTAGTGGATGACACATCCTCTTCAACTTGAGACCGTCATTTTTTGAGAACAAAATAACTTACTTTCTGTAAGCACTGAGACAGCCAAGAAGCATAAAATAATCAGCGAGCGGAATGCTGCTGATTAGTCCCCGTGTTGTCACATCTCCTAACAGGCTCACGTTCGTCCGTCTTCTTTCCGGATGAGCCTCTCTTTATGCTTCTTTGAGCCCTCAAACAGGAAGTTGGAAAGCTCTGAGTATTCTTGCATAATATGCTGTTTACTAGGAGAAAATGGTTGCACCAAACAGAAAAGTACTTCTGCTCTAAACGTGGATAGGGTGACCTAAGTTGTCTAAAGTAATAAAAGTGTTGGATAATGACCTCAATAGGAATTAGTAATCAAAAGCTATTTCATAAAAAGCTATTGGTAATAATAAAGCTATTCAAGATTCGTAGAAAGAGACGTCACACTGGTTGATCACATTTTAAGGAACTATAAAATGTAGAAATAAAATCTTTGAAACTTAATTTAGAAGATGATTCCAAAAAGTTTCTTTGAAAATCTGTTTGAAATGTGCCCAGGATGAGCCATATGTAGAGCATCACTCTCAGGTCGTATGGCTCATATTTTAGGTCTGATTTAAGATTCTTAAGTTCTCATTATCACTTCTTAGGTCGGGCTGTTATAACAGAACATCATAGGCTGTGTGGCTTGAACAACAGAACGTTTATTTCTCACTGTCTGGAGGCTGGGAAGTTTGAGGTCTGGTGTCCCAGTGGTGGGTTTTGCTGGTGTGCAGACAGCTGCCTTCCTGCTGTGTCCCCGCAGGGTAGACAGCAGAGGGTGGTCCTTTCTCTTCTACTCTCTTGGATAAATGCATTACTCCCATTGTGGAGATCTGATCATGTAATCTCATCCTAGTTTCAACATAGGAATTTCGAGGGGACACAAAGAGCATGGCACTTGAGGTCTTTCATTTACAAATATGCGAATCCTGATTTAGCACTTTTACCATAACATAGTTCTTTTTAGAGGTTTTTTTACATTTTTCTATGCTAACTCCTATACACACAGGTAGGCTATGGACTAACCGCTCTTATTACATCATATTGTAGCTAAATTTGTCATTTTTCTGAAATAGTTTATACCTCTTTGGTGTGGTCCTTCATTTTGCATTTACATTTCTTCATATCAATTTTTTTCTAGAGTTATTTATCTCAAGTTCAACCTCAAAATTCACTGTTTTGTCCTCTCTCAAATGATTCCTGCTTAAACAGCATAAGTGTAGCCAAGTAAGGTTATTGTGTAATTACTGTCCTTTTTTATTTTAAGATACACATTTCCTATTTTAACATTTTTGAAATTATGATGTATTTTAAAATCAAAATAAAAAGTCTGTCCCAGCCAAGCAGAGGAATAAACCGTGATGCCCTTAGCATGGCCCATGCCAGTTTAAATGTAGCCAAGTCTAGAAGATGTGTGAGTGTCACTGCAGTTAAATGTTTGCGTGTGTTTTCTCTCCTGTTGGATCTATCCCACATTGACCAGTTCAAGCCAGTAAAGAGAGAATAGCTAAAACTTAGAATAAATAGTGACATGTTCAAAATGTCAGAGGTTTGCTGACTGAGACGCACCTTGCAGAGGATTTTTAGTGGGGCCCCAGCTGTCGATTTACCGGAAGTTTGCAGCTGGCACTCTGAGAATCTGTGATTCCCAGTGGCACACGTGTCCAGCTGTGTGAGTGTGCGCGTGCCGTCTAACCATGCAAGGTCGTCACGGGGAACTCAGCTGTCCTTCGTAGGAACTGAAATGGTATTACGTGCTCTGCAGACCTACAACAAGGCCTAACCTACATATGGAGCATTCCAGAAAGCAAACACAGAAGTCACATGTTACTGTGGTATTAATAGTTTCCTATTTGCGGTAGTCACGAGTAAGTTAAAGAAAACTCTAGACTTGGGATTAAAAAGGAGCTTAACTAGAATTCCAATTTTTGCGTAATAATTATTGTGCTCTTACTATGCCCTATCACATATGTTCTTTTTTGTTTTTATAATGCTATGCAGTATAATGCTATGCCCTAAAATTATAAAAATATAATATATAAAAATATTTTAAAATATTACACTTTGCCATTTTCTAAATGCATTTTCTTCCATTGGGCTTTTTATTTGATGTAGTATTTCAGTCTAGCAATTTGTCTTTAAGTTCTGTCCATTTAAAAATATTTTTATAAGTGTATCCCTCTGCGTTCTCCATTCTGTCCATCTGATACATATTCAGATGTTTCACTTACTGGACTGAGCGTCTAATTTTTTAAATATAATTTCCCCAAAACTTTTTACCTTTTCTTTTTTGTTTTATCTATTCTGGGAAATGGTGACACATTTATTGTTCCAATTTTAATGTTAATTTTTGCAGTATTTTTAATTTTAGCGATATCTCATTCTATGACTTTGCTTTTCTTAGCATTGTCTTCTTGTCCTCTTTATTTTTGTACTTGACCTACCTGAGGTCTGAAAGATTAATAATCCCATTGCCCCACATCCAGAGTTCATCTCCTTGTTAGTCTTCTCTGCTTCCTAAAATTTACTTTGTCTGTTTGTTGGTTCTTTGTCTTTTATATGAGAGGTTTTTCCTTAATATCCAATGACTCTTGTCTCTCCTTAAAAAAACATTGAGGCATTAAAAGGTATTATAGAAGCTCTTAGCCAATGCCACACTGCCCCAATTATGCAACTGTCAAAAAGAGAAAACTGTGAATTGTAGCCTATGGAATAATGCTTGCAATATTCAATCATTTCTCTACACTTCTCTCTCTCCATCTACATTGATGCCTCATGAGCACATATCACAATTTTCCCTGACTTTATTTTTCTCCAGCCATCTCTGATGAAAGGTAAAAAATGTACTTTAATCTTCTAAATTGTGTGTAAGTGTGTGTAGAGAGAGATATTATATCTTGAATGTTTCTAAATAACTTAGTAATATTTTATTGTGCATACATATGTACAAGTATATACATACACAGAGCTATATAAAGACACATACAAGATTTCTTTTTATCATCAGCTGTAGTCATAAACCTGTGTTTGTTCTCGTAGTAGCCTTCACAAAAGTGTTACTAAATCAAGAAGGTGGACTTCGAGCAAAAATATGTTGGAATTCTCTTTACCTGTAAATAGTTGGGATGGGTGGGTGAGCATGAAGCCATCATGATCAATCACAATATAGTTATTGAATACCTGTAGATAACCTTAAAGCAAATTTAAGATCAAATGACAGATTTCAAACTTCTTCCAAGCAGAAGAACATTTACTTTGAGGAGAATGGGAATCCGTTCAGACTGGCTTGAACAGCTCTTAGTTTTACATGGGCAAATAAACAATTTATAATGGACTTCTGTAGAACAAAAGCATTATTAATTGAATTTAATATTCATCCTAACATGTGTACCCCAATACGTCAAATTCATGATAATGGGGTAGTTTTCATGAAAAGTCCTTGGAAACCCTGTATAAGTGAAGTTTATAATATATGCTCATCGATTTTATGGAACTTATACCAAATTTCACTATTCTAGCTACCTGCAAAAGTTATTGTTGCTGCACCTTTCCTGTAAGAGCATGTTATTGATCCTATCTGTGATTTTATATAGAGAAATTTGTGAGGAGTGCAAACTCCTGCAATTTTATAATTGCCTTTATGGGAAAGCATCATCTACTTTACAAGCACTAAATCATGATGCAATTTCTAGGAATGCATTGGGTTATAAATTTAGATTATGTATAGATTGAAATCTAGGTGCACCTTTGATTCTATCTAGCTAATTTGTGTTTTGTTGTTAAGTTATGTAGGAGGAAAACAGGTTCAGATGCAAGTCTCAATGTATAAATGCTTTGAAATTGACCTCTATTTAAGGTCATTTAAAAAAAAGGTGTTGGAGCTATTTTCGCAGACATAAACTATTACATACAATTTGCTGTATGATCACCGTGTCTTACTGCAATATAGCGATTACATTACTTTACATACAAATTAAGCTATAATTATATCTATGTATATGTGTTTGTGTGTGCGTGTGTGTATATATATATATGAGCTGCACTTAAATCTATTGCTTAGAAAGTTGTGTTGATTTAAAGCTGCTACTGTACTCTTACACTCTACATATTCAGGCCCTGCTCTTGATTACGAGAAATCTGTATTTGTCTACAGTTAGCTCACTTTAGAATTTGACTTCGATCATGCACTTGTTTATTACAAACATGAGATTGCATTTTATGCTTTGGGAGTAATGCATGTGCAGGTTCATTTCCCTTAAATCAAAGCAAAAGGTGAAACTTGAAGACCATACTTATATGGCCCTTCGTTAAGGGCATATTGAGCCCTAGTTGGAAGGGAGAGATAAGCTATTGTATTTGAAACCCTGTGCAGTACTTCAGGACATGGGAGGCTGACTCTGGCCACATTAAGCACAGAGCTGCTGACGCAGTGAGGGCTGCACAAGACCATTCAATGATGTGCAAACTTCCTAGTAGAGTAGCAGGCAGGATGCTAGAACATATGGTTCTGGACTTTTTTTCCCCTCCATAACTACTTACTCTGGCCAGAGATTTTTGTTGATTTGTACAAAATCTCTTGATTAGAATCCTCAGCCATCTGCTACTGGATGGCAGTGCATGCAGATGTCAGCAGAGAGAGCAGAGCTTAAAGCTTGTTTGTGGAGAGGGTTTGAAGCGGCACTGCCTCATGTGAAAAGAGATAATCTGCCTCGTGGTGCTTAAGAGTTAGTTCACAGTGAGAGCAGAGCGGGTGAAAACTTTGCAAACCATTTTCCACACAAACATGTACGTTTTCCGTCGTTGATAGATCACACAAATGCTGACTCTGTCCATAAAACCACCAGCAAACTTGGCTGGGGGCTCCCTCAGTAGTGAGACAACCCAAGCTTCTGTGTTGATCCTGAACTGAGTGCCCTTCCGGGGCAGGGCTTCATCTAGTGTAGACTCTTGTTTGTACCATCATGTGATGTGATTAAAGCCTTAACACTTTAATCTGGGGCTTGTTGCTCTTCTGACACCTGATAGCTTAGCCTTCTGTCTCCCAGCCCAACAGAGCTCCTGACAGACAGGTCTTAAGAACGTCATTAGCCCCACAAGAAAACTACTGGCGATGAACGAATGGAATTTGAAAGTAAAAGCATGATCCTATCTACATTAGCATGCCCCCAAATTAAATGCTTGCATAGAAATCTAACAAAATGTGTGCAAGGTCTTTGTGAAGAAAACTACAAAACCCTGGTGCAAGACATCAAAGAAGAACCAAATAAATGGAGCAGTGATGGGTAGGAAATCTCAATATTGTCAAGATGTCAGTTCTTCCCTGCTCGTTCTATAAATTCAGGGCAGTCTCTGTCAAAACCCCAGCAAAGTTATTCTTGGGGATATCGATAACCTGATTTTGAGGTTCATTTGGAGAGGTGAAAGACCCAGCAGCCAACACGACATTGAAGGAGAAGCAGAATGGGAGGACTGACACCACCTGTCTTCAAGACTTACTGTAAAGCTATGGTCATCAAGACAATGTGAAATTGGGGCTGGGGGAAGAACAGAGAAATGATCAACAGGGCAGAATAGAGATCGCAGAAGTAGAGCCACGTAAATGCCATCAGCTGGCCTTAGACGAAGTGGCAAAGCGGTCAGTGAAGCAAAGGTAATCTTAAGTACTGCTGAAAATCAGTATTTTAAAATAGACCGGAAAAATTATCAGCATAAAAAGTAATGAGGTGATTGTATCTCTAAAACCTATAAAGTATATGATAAAGGGATGATAAATAAAATAATATGAATTGAAGGCAAACATGCACAAGTCATTGTCCAAAGTTATTCTGAAAGAATCTTAATTTAGTGTTCATGATAGCATATCATAAATTACCATTTACAATTGATGTGTGGCTATTTGGGCACAACAATGAAATTCAATTATTTTCTAATAAAATGCTCTAAATAGTGCCGAATAAAAAAATGCTTACATATAAAATCATCCGTGTACATGTTAAAAGAAAATTGATGTTACCTCTTATTTAACTTTGGGATGTGGCAAGGCTTTTAAATACATTTTCAAGAGCAGAAATCTTAAATACAGATTGATGTAGCTTCATAAATTAAACAAAATTTTAATAAGGAACTATGGAAAATGTTTACTGTAATACATAGGTACTATGTTAACATGAAAAGCAATTTTCTGTAACTATAATAGATAATGGACAAAAAAATGAGAAAAGAGTCACAAAAAAGCCATACAGATGACCAATAGGGATGCAAAGCATGCAGAAATTCTAAGGTCATTTGTAGTCAAGTAAGCAAAAATTACAATATTAGATACATTTATATAACTTATGAATGTATCCAAAACCAATTAATTAAGAAAGATTATGCAAAAAATAGTGTTTTTTAATGTCCCGATTCAAATTAGTCGTGTTTCTTAGAGAAAAATTTATAAAAATAAATTACACTATCATATAACAATTTTGCTTTTGGAACTGCTAAGAAAATAATTTTGTACATTAAAGGATATGATCATGGAAAATTTTTAAATGAAAATTATTACCACTTGTAGTAGTAATCATATTCTCAAAATTTTGAGTAGATGACATAACTGAAATACATATAATTCATTAAGATCAGGCCCTTAATTGGACATTCTAAAACTGCTCACATTATCTTAAGTAAATAAAACTGATGATATAATAATAGATATAATAAGACTTCATGCAAACGTTTAGAAAAGAAGTTCTGCGATTAAGGGTGGAGACTATTTCTTCTTTAGATCCTAAACCAATATACATTGTCTTAAAAAGCAAATTTAAAAAACCAAACTAATAAAAAGCACAGCATGAAAGTTTAAGCTTTAATAAAAAGAACTTAGTGATATAATTTTTTGTATTTTCTAATGAGAAATACAATTAATAGCTGCTAAATAATGCACATAAACAAATGTTATGCATTATAAAAAGCAAATGATAATAGTATTTAATTTCTTAGGAACTTTTTGAAATAGTGAAGAGAACAGAAGCGTCTCATCTTCTGGTGTATATTAATACATTTCCACTAAAAGGAAAAACTCATTTAAACAAATAAGTCATTCCTGAATTTCATGATTTGATAGAACAAATTGTTATAAAGTTTTTTGTTATGTTGTTTTACTTAGTTTGTATAATAAACCTTTCAACCTAGCATACAAATTTAAGCAATAATAGCACCTAAAAGTGGGTTCGTAATTCACAAATAAAAGTTAATAATGTTTTAAGTTTAATGAATAACTTTAAACTGACTTTATGCTGATTTTATGCTGAATCTGACGAGTACCAGACTAGAGTTTATCTTTGCACTATTTATTTTAAAAGGATTTGGCAAGTAAATTAATAATGTAAAAAGGATATGAGGGAGAAAATGTTCCAAGTAAGGAAACAATATCTTTACAGTTAAATTAGAAGTGATCATTTGCATACCAATTATAATTAGAAGTGAGGCTTATTTGTGCATTAAATGGAGGTGGCAAGATTGCTAGTTGGCGTCGCAGAATTAGTACATGAGCTTTTATTGCTGGAGGTCCTGGAAATGACTGAAGCTCTTTAAAAAATCAGCTACATTTCAGGTTATTGACATGCTTCCTCCACTAGGGCTTAATCAATGAGATCTCATCACAAATATGCTAGTGATTCCTAAGTATTTTTCTTTGCCTGTACGTGGAAATTCCCTGTCTACATGCATTCTAACAGGAGTGATTTTTTGTGGTGAAGCCGTGAGCTCACTGTCTTTGGAGATGGGAAAGCCAATGAAAAGTGACAGCTAGTAAGAAGTAAATGACAGAGAAAGGACCCTCAGATGCTGAGGTGCTGTGGTTTTTGGATTTTGTTATTTAATAGTGCTCAGATTGCATGGTTACTAAATTCAACCATCTTGTGTGAAAGTTTATTTTTGACCCATTATTTTGCTGTAGTGAAACAGCACTCTCCTGAATGTAGTAGACAGCATACCCATGTCGCACTTGTTCAACACGTCTCATAGCCAGTTCAGGAAAGCCGGCCTTAAGTGAGCTCAGGACCTCCCAGCCCCCTCCAGGCAGCTCCAGAACAAAGCGGAGAGGAGCTTCCGGCGCTGCTGCAGCACCAGTGTTACGGTGTTCCCAAAGATGTCCTCTTCCCCTTCATCTCTCACTTTGCTAACATTTTTGCCTCCAAGTCAAGAATGAGAACTTGTGACTGAAAAAAAATAACTCCGTCAGTTACACCACTTCTAAGTAATAACAGTGGTGATAATGATAAATATATTTGAGAGCACTCTTCATAAAACTCTCAACGCATATTGAAGGTCAAAAAATAGAGAATTATGCTCTTAACTCGTTTGAACTAATGCAAGACTAGGGTGGGATAATGTGGAAAGTAGAGTTACAGGAAAGGTCACTTTTCTCAGTGATTGACAATGGCTTTAGAAAAGCTGTGTCATTACTATAACAAAAGAGCTCCTTCTCTGAAGAACAGGAATACTATTGGTCAGGCAGATGAATTGCATGAAGATCACCACCCCGAACCTTTCACCCCAAGTCTTCAAGACACTGAAGATTTTTTGTACACCCTCATTTTTTTTGTTCTAAGTATCTTACTTAATTAACATTTTTATGAAAACTTACTCATCTCCAGCCCAATAAAATCAACTGTTTGTAAGTCACAGTATTGCTAACATTACATTTTGCTTGGTTTGTAGAAATGAAATTCCCTGGATATCATTTAATAAGTACTGATTCTGCAAAATGCAACAATTTAGGTTTCATTTATTTTATATGGCACATAATATACTGCTGAACTTGCACTGTGTAGAAATATGGTTAATTTAAATATAAAATTTCCTAGGAAAGTAAGATAATCTACATTATCCACTAAATTTATTCCCCACTAAAATAATGTTATAATTAATCTTTAAATAACTTAAATATAACAACTATGATCATCAAATACTTTGCAGTAATAAACATAATTTTATTTGTAATGCGGTTTTCCACCAATTTGCCAATAGAGGAGATAACTCCACTTTGTAGACTAAAATAATATGGAAATGAAATGGATACATCCATAGAGCTGCAAATGTTAGTGTCTTGTGTAAAAAATTGACTAAGACACCAGCCTGTCTCAAATGATAACTGTATCATTTCATTGCTGTGTACACTAATCTCAGGGAAAGTAAAATGTGTCTCGAGGGCAGATATTAAACCTAGCATCAATACAATCATTTTAGATCATCTTCATTAACATTTTCACAGTGTTTTTGAACTTTGTTTTTTAAACTCCATTCACATATACACTAATGTGGGGCAATCGAAATAGTTCACTTGGAAAGACACTTGCAAAAGCAGTGCTGCTAAAGAACCCAGCTCAGGGTATAGGAAGGGCAAATCAGGAAATAAAATACCACGTACTACATGGAAGTCCAAGCTTATTGTTTTTTATTTTTTTCTTCATTTACCAGGTAGCTTCCCAAATCAAATGATTCTGTAAATTTACCATTGTTACAATTTAGTATTCTGTGATGGGAAAAGTGGAGGGAAATACAGGACTGAATTTAGAGAAAAATAGGACGAGGAAAAAGAATTCATGGAGGATATATATAACTCCTTCTGTATCGTTTGCTACCAATGTGCTTTCCACCAGATAGCACAGAGGAGGTGGGTCCAGTGAGGACTGCAGTCATGGCTGTGTTAGACCCAGTGCAAGACTGATTTTTACTCAAGACTCTTGGTTGTTTTGCTTGCATACATTGCTCGTTTGTTTCTTACTATGAGATCTAATTTTGTTCAGACCCTTGCATGACCCTGGGAATGTGACCTTCCCTATTCCAATTTACCACCCACCCCATCCACTGAGATAAGTTGCAGGAGTTAGATTTTGAATCTTCTAAGCCAAACATGATTTTCGCCCTTTAAACAGTTAGGTTTAAGAATGGGTAGGTAACTGTTGCCTTCTAGCTGCAGACCTGTCTGTCCCCCCACACATTCCCCGTGACATCCTGAGGCAGGAACTGGGCATGGAGGCCACGGGGGCCTGGAATGTCTAGGAGACAGAGCTGACCCTCCCTTGGGGTTACTGTTCCTCCCTCACTCGCACACCTCACATCCCCCTGTGTGGCCCTGGAGGATGGCTGGTTAGTCAATGACGGGTAAGATTCCTCAGGGGAGGAACAACCTAAGACAGGCACAGTCGCATAGGGGCCATCAGGAGAGAGCTTGGGCTCAACAGAGGTGAGGCACAGCCCCTCACGCTCTCTGAGGTTGATCTCTTGCACCCTGGCTGCCTTGCTTCTCACGTACAGCTCAGGTTGAGATTCAATAGAACAGTATCAGTCATGTTCCCTTAGGGGTGACTGGAGTCAGCCCCCTGGGGTGGTTTCAGTACATTGAGCCTTGGGGCTATGTATATGCGTCAAAGCACAATACATACTGGAACACAATGGGGACTTTTGGGATCAGCCATAAGGCACGATAATCACAGACCTTGGAAAGCGTAAGTTTTACTTCCCCATACAAGTTTCACTTCCTCATTCTATCCATCAATAAAAGCCATGCGTTGGCCTGATTCGGGATGCTCAGTCCATGAAGCTGGGGTTCCTTGGCCCTGCTTGTATTATATTCTTGGCTATTGTCTTTCTTAACTTTGCGTCACCCTTCCTGTTTTTCCACAGCTTGTGTCGTGCTGGACGCGACAGGTAACCAGTGAGGGCTGTTGGGGCCCAAGAGCACTTTCTTTGTCCTGTAATTTTTCACAAACTTAGTGTTTCTTTGTCTGAAAAGTATGAAATGGAGCCTCATCGTGTGATCTGAGTATCATATTGTGATTCTCTCATGCACACGGGTGTCAATCTATTCTTGTGTCAGTTTTATCGTTTCATAACTAGCCCAGCTGTGAGAACTACAGAAGAGTGGAGTGGGGAAGTCTCCCATTCCCCAGCCACAGCGTTAGGGTAGCCCACGCTTGTCCTGAAAACACTTTGTTCTGTCCTCACGAATTCACTGCATTCCACCTCTGTCAACAGCATCTCCTAGGAGAGGAGACAGTTGGTAAAACTAATGTTAGAAACTAGATGACATGCACCTGTACAGGCCAGGGGAATTAGGTGGTATTTTTGTGGATTAAGCTATAAAAGAAAAACTATATATTCAAAATAAGAATGCAAAAATTAAATAACCAACGAAGAGTCTTATTAAACTCATTCTGAGGAAAAGAATTGTAATTCCCTTATTAAAACTATAATGAGCATCTACAAATGAAATTATAACATGGCTACTTACTGAAGCAATATCCACGTATACACATATATTTTCCCCTGAACTTTTAGTTCCAGAATTTCGCGGGGTGGGCAATATGTGTTCTTTTGCTGAAATGGTAATTTCCAATACCTTTTTAAATAATCTAATTATATAAGTAGCGTAACTGTAGCAGTTCTAGGTTGTTGCCCTTTAGTTATACTTCAGTGGTTTGTGTTTGCAGGTCAGCACGTACAACTGCTGACTCTGTCCTCCTGGGCCAAGCTGCCCATCAGGGAGGCAGCACGTCCCTCCTCGGACTCTCACTGCTTCCCAGGTCACTCAGAACTGAGGTCGGTTCCAACCACCCGACACAGCAGACCACTGCTATGTAAATGCGAGGCTGGTTTCACTTAAGGAAAGACTGTGGTTAAATTTAAAGAGATTCTGATGTTAACTGCATCATATCCTTATTATTATAATATGAAACATTATTTTGAGGAATAAATTAAGATAATAATGACAATGAAAAATTAATATCAAGTTGAACTACT
This sequence comes from Lyroderma lyra, assembly GCA_004026885.1. Lineage (NCBI taxonomy): Eukaryota > Metazoa > Chordata > Mammalia > Chiroptera > Megadermatidae > Lyroderma > Lyroderma lyra. The sequence continues at coordinate 25,478 of PVJL010009633.1, forward strand.
GATTTTATACATGAAGGATTAATTTTCCACATTAAATTTTTATAGTTCAGTCATACAGTTAAGTCCATTTATAATCATTAAAATATAGGGATATAAAGAGTAATTAAATAAATAATATACAGGTAAATAGATGAGTTTAAACTTGGTTTTAAAAAGCTAACTTAAGTGAACATGTGTCAGATGTGTTTAACTTAAGAGTAGAGCCAGATATGTACTTCAGGGAAATTAGTTTATTGTGGCATTTCAGGTTGAAATGAATAGCACTAAAATACCCCTGCTACATTAAAAAAAAAAATGTGTCAACTGCCATTGGTATTAACAACTAACTCACAACGTGTTAGAAGATGTGAACTGTACCCATCTATTAAAGAAGTCAAACATAGGAAAATTAACATTTCCATCAAATATGATTTTAACAAGTGTTTATTTACATTTTAGACAGTGTCATCATATTTTTTTAAAGTCAAATTCCCCTAAACATATTCTTAGTGATTATGTCATCAGAGAAAAGCATCATAGAATTGATTATTTGTTAGAATGTTCCAGAAGTAGAAAAATGTATAATATTGTTAGGAGTTTATACATTTACAGAGGATTTTAATTACTGTTCTTTATTGAAATTTGATTCATGATGTGTCACTTTAGTACACCCAGTGTAATTATGGTAATAACACTGAAGGGCAATATCATTAGACTCGTTCTGCCAGTCTTGAAAGCCAAGCAGGTGATCTTGAACACAGGTGTCTGACTTCACGGCTCATGCTCGTTGGCGTGCGTACTTGGCAATGTTTCTCCATGTCTGCCCTCTGGGAGCACGATGGGATCGCACTTTCTGAGCCCTGTGTAAGTGGGTGTGACCAAAGGAATAGATTTAAACCATTAAATTAAGGAGCAAATTAAGGTGCATCTTTCCAGGATGGTGTGTTGTATTTCCTTCTGAGCTCCTCCGAGTGGCCTTTCCCACCACGGCCTCCGGGGCCCACAGTGTCAGCTCCTTTGTGCGTCTGTGCACCCGAGTGATGCGGGATGGGGGACTGCCCCAGGATCCAGCAGTGGACATGGAGAGAGAACAAGAAGCAGCCTTTGTTGTTACAAGGTACTGAGATTTAAGGTGTGTTTATCACTTCAGTGTAACGACCTTTTTGATTGATATGACAGATGAAACAATGGGCAATGGGAATGGCATGTTCTGAAAAATGATGTATTTAATCTGGGTTAAGGGCTTGACCAAGAGGATTTACTCTTCTACTCATTTTTATAACCCATCCGCAGGAGCCTGACACACAGAAGCTGTAGCATCCTCATTTGAGTCCGCGTGGTTGCTGGGGCTGCAGTGTGCGTGGGCCCCAGCTCCCAGGACGTACTACGATTCACCAGCAGTCACGCTAGGAAAAGGCATGGCAGACTGACATTATCGAACATGACCTATTAAGGAGGAGGCATTTTAGTTGGAAAACTGTATTTGTCAGAACTCGCCCCCAAACCAACTGCCAGCCTGATTTTAACCCTGCCACGTGAGTCTCCTTGTCCACACTTCATATCCTTCCTTGCTATCTTACAAGTGTAAGACACAGCGCCATTCAACACACCCTGTTTTTCTACCATTTTTAAATCCCATTCAGTCTTTCACAAAATTAATACACAAAGCTCTGCCTACTCAGTGCTAAAAACTAGCAATAGAAAGTGAAATAAATGCTCAGTTATTCCTATTATTTATTTCTACTGGATGAACTATCTTTAATTTCACTCCTTTTAAACTGGTTGAATTAACTGTGCCATTATCGTTATAATTTAGAATTATTCGCATTAAGTACTGCCTTCACTCTGATGAATCTGGTCCTAAAAGAAGGGATGAACACAACTCTGAACCCTGAATAGCAAATAAATTAATTGAATGTGAACATATGGACCAATTATATCAATGTTTAAAAACAGTAAGCTATTTTATATCTTGTGAGCAAAGTATTAACTAAACTTTTCTCTTTTCAAGCAAATAAAAAAAAAAATCTCTGGCCATGATATACAGACAATGTAACTTTACATATGGCAGAAAATGTTTAAAAATTTAATTTTTATGCATGTTATATCTTTAAAAATACAACGTTATCTCAAAGATAAAAGAAAGCTAGTAGTAATCATAAAGTACTTAAAATTAATTTTTCCTCAATCTCTTATTTATGACTCTTTTTTCCGGTGCTGAGTATGCCATTAAAAACCATTGGCCTCAAGGAGAGAACTGATAATAAAAACAGCCAGAGTGTTCTGCTTAGAAGAGTCATCTTTAATCCCATACCTGTAAAATGATGACTTCTAAACTTGAAACCTTAATTTTATTTTAATTCAAAAATAACAAGTCGGCAGAATTAAAAAGTTCGATATATTTCTATAAACTGTCAGTATGATTGCTCAATTAAACAAAACTTTAATCTTAGACATGAAAAAATCAGTCTAAATTATTATTTGATAGAACTGAATGTGTAATCAAAGTTATTGATCTGCTAGCTCTATATAGACACAGCCAAACACTAATTTCATCTATTAAACTATTAAGAACAGTTTCTATTGAAACATCTTCATTTCCTGAATTTCGTCCTTGAGCGCAGCTGAAACATATTGGATTATAAAAGCAAAATTACCTGGAGCAGAAGGTATTTTTATACACATGTTTTCCCAAAGTAGGCAGCTGCTCACTGCGTGAATTCTTTGAGGACTGCTGTGCTCAGCAGCCAACTTTCTTACTTGAAGGTACCAGCCAAGGAAGAGAACCTCAACACCTTGTTTTCCATTATTTTTACTGTACTCGGTACCATCAAAGGGCAGGTATTTGCCAGCAAAGAAACTGTTTTAAAAAAACAGCTCTTGGAGGAAAGGAAAGTTTGTGGGGATTTTTTAGGTGAAAATATTAATAACAAATCTTCATAGTCACTTTAGTATTTTTCTAAAGAGTAGCAAAGCAGGTTTATATTGCCTCTACAGAAAAAGGAAATTTCTGCCTAAAACATTTCCTTTTCTTTACTTGTTTTATGACTTACTTTTTACAATATTAGCTTGTACTTCCATTCTATCCAATAATGCACTGACATGGTAACATTGAGTATAATTAAGTAAAAACAAAGATAATTTGTATTATTATCACCTACTATGCCTTTATACATAGCGATGTGTAAATACATCTATTAGCTGTTAGCTCCCAGAAAATGTGAATTAATGCTAACATTTTTCTTAGATATGCAAACCTATTGCCAAGTATGATAATTATACTAGGCTAAAATGATTTATTATCAAAATTTATCTGTGTATCACCGAAACATGCTTCATGATTTGTAGCAGGTGAGGCCTGTACTGGTAGTATTTGTAATTAATGATAATCTTTTGAAGCTGGAGTCAAGAGGGTCTTATCTTAGGTTGAGTGAGTGCCAGAGAATCTAATAGTTCACCAAACTAAGGCTGACCCTGGTCCTGGAAAAAATAAGAAAATGACTAAATGTTTATTTCCCATCTCTAACACTGAGTTATCCAGAGCACAGTGCCCTCCTGCCAGTCACACATGAGGGGTGTAGGAAGGTAAGACCCCAAGGTGCTCCTCGTGTCTCCCCAGGAAATGGCTGGTGTCCTGTGCATGACAGGTCACTGGAATCCATTCAAGAATAACTCATTCTTCAGTTTTTATTTTTCTCTTAGTGTGACCTCCAGTTCTAATCTTGGCATTGCTCTCCAGTCCTTGAAACATATTTAGCTGACATACATACAGCATTCTTTTAAGTTGGCAGTGGTTCCCACGCCGTGTGGAAATAAACCTTCACTCTTACTGGTCGCTATAGAAAAGGAAATGTGCATCATTCCTTCAGTGGCTACCTGTTGTGGCACAATGATTTAGTTGAGATTCATTCAGGTGAAAAAGAGGAGTTACCTCTATATGGTAGGGGGAACAGTGGTCCCCAAAGATGCTCCTGTTCTAGTTCAAGAATCTATGAATGACACCCGAAATGACAAAAAGGGACTTTGCACATGCAATTAAGAGGCTTGCGATAGGAAGATTATGCTAAATTATCCCAGTGGGCCCAGCATAATCCCAAGAATTCTTACCAAAAGGTGTCAGAGGGTCAGAGTCAAAGAGACAGGACAATAGAATCAGAGAATGAAACGCCGAGCATTGAAGAGGAGGGCGGGGGCAGGGCACAGCCAAGGAATACGGGGACCTCGCAGTGCCGGAAATGCCAGGAAACCTCTCCTCCCCAGGGCCACCTAGAGGAACGCTATCCTGTGGGGACCTTGCTTTAGCCCAGTGAGACCCATTTTAGACTTCGTAACTGTAATACAATAAATCTGTGTTGTTTTAAGGCAGGAATTGTGGTTGTGGTAATATGTTAAAGCGGCAATAGAAACTAATGCACCCCATCAAAAATGTCATGTAAACACTACAAACTACGAGAAAATTCACCAAAAGAATTCCCCAGTGACACTATATGGGATGTTAATTCAGAAATGAGTTAGATTGCTGAACTTAAACTCTTTTTCATGTAAATACTTATTTCTTTAATCCAGTATTTTTATATTTACTCTGCTGGCACGTTTCCCCCTTGCCGAGTCTGCATTGCTTCTTGTCACTTGTCCCAGTACTTGTGTCGGTGTTTTTTGTGTCGTGACTTTAAGATTGGGATCGTGTCAGCCATCCTTAACCGTCAGACAAAGAAAGCCAAGTGCATGTGTTCTCACTCATATGTGGAATCTAAACAAGCCAAACTCAAGGACATAGAGTGGGGTGGTGGCCAGGAGCTGGGTGCTGGGGACATGGTGGTGTTGGTCAAAGGATACAGACTTCCTGCTATAAGGTGAATACGCTCTGGGGATCTCGTGTGCAACGTGGTGGTTATAATTAACAATAGAATATTTATATACTTGCAGGTTGTTAAAGGAATAGATCTTAGAAGTTGTCACCACAACAGAAATGACAGTTATGTGAGGCCATTTAAGTGTTGACTAATCTTATTGTGATAATCCTTTTGCAACGTATATGTCATCACGTGTTAGGCCTGAGAACATGCTTGTGGTACATGCCAGTAATATCTCACTAATGAAAAAAAAAGGAACAAATAAATTAAGTAAATAAACAGCTCTGGAAAATTTTTCTGGTGAAGTGACAGAAATAGTTAATACTTTCGATGTAAGGGGAAAGAAATGAATTTCAGAAATGGTGTGTAAAATTGGTCAAAAAGAGGTTTGTGGATAATAGCCAGAGACCCAGCCTAGGGAGGACTGCCTAGAAGTTTTGATGGCTGTAGGACACACTCAGGTTTTTATATCTTTCCACAGTAGCTAACAGAGACATGGGTGGAATGACGCAGCAGGTCAGGCCCAAAACCATGCCAAAAAATTGCTTTCCTGTCATTTGAATTTAAAAATGGCATCTTGACATCACCTGCAGTGGGGACCTTAGCTGCCCCTCTGTTAGAGCTCACTGCACAGTGGGCTTTAATTTCAGGTGACTTGCCTCGTGCAGGCTTTTATGTCACTTATGCTCCCAGACAAAGTTCCCTTTTGACTGTTCTTAAAATAAGCCCATGTGGGTTTAAAATACAATCAGTACTCTCATTAAGACTAATAGTCTAGTAAAGGTAAACTTTAAAACAGGCTACAATGAAAGATGATGAATTTTAATTAGCTCTTTGCAACTTTAGAAGTGTATGGTATGCTAATGAATATATATTCTGTGTAATAGTTGGTGTTTCTAAACAACTGTTCATTTTAAAAATAATTTTAATACCATAAGCTATATTTAACCATAACAAAAGTGACAATCAACTCGTAGCAAGGATTTAGAGGCAATTTTAGAAGTTTATGGGGACCCACGTCGGTCAATTACTGTAAAAGTATCTCTGACTTAGTTCAAAAATCTGTGGCCATTGGCTTGCGTCTGGGCTCATTTGTGGTAACGGTGTCTAAAACTACTGAGATCAATATACATGTTATTGTTCTATGTGTTTGTATACATGTTATCTCATTTAATACTGAATAGTACTGGAAATACGTGCTATAATCATCCACATTTTGGAGAATAGAAAGCTGAAGGTTAAGTAACTTTTTCAATCTTAAAGACTGAGTGAAATGGTGAAGCCACATTTCAAACCCCAGATCTCTGCTTCCTTGGACCAAATCACTTCTGATATACATGAATATTTCTGAGATTCTGTTGTGTGTGAATTCATCGTATTATAAAATTGAGATTTAGAAGGATGTACTTAATAATACTGTAGATGCAGCAACCTTTAAAAACTCGTGAGTAGCATCATGCCAGGGAAGTCACAAAGGCCTCTGCTGGCCATTCAGTAGTTTTAAATCAATATTTCCAGCAACTGCGTCATTACTAATCTCGTGGAAATAAATGAAATTGTTGGCAGTGATGTACATTGACTTAAGTGATTCCCAGAAATTTGATTTCTCTGTGTCTTTCCAGTCAATGACAATATAATAAAATCAATAATAAATTTCTTAAAACTAATAGTGATGGAGTTTTATCATTTGTATGGAAAACCTAAGTTAATTAAACACCAGTTGCTTAGCAGAGAGGCAGAGAGACATGGAAAGAATGGAGAGGAAGAGAAAAGAGAGGAAGACAGGCAGGGGGCAAAAGCCAGAGAGGGTGACAGATTACCACGTAGTGGCTCTACCTGCCGACCAGCGAGGCGGGTCTGTACCGGGGGGACGCCCATGGCTGCCATCAGCCCTGGTTCCTGAGCGCCCCTCATAGTGAGCGAATCAGCCCACCGGCGCATGAAGTTCATGTTCAGAGTTCGTCTGTATGAGCATTAGACGGGATGCTTTCAGTTACTTTATCTGGAGTTTTTTGTTTGTTTGTTTGTTTTTAATAAAATTCATTTCAGAATGGAAGAGAAAAAATTGATACACCTTTTTAATAACCTGTCAGATTACAGTGTAGTATCACAATATGATCATATACATGTTGAGGAAAAAGATGAAATTAAATTTAAAAGGAATTACAGTTTTACCTGGAAGGCTTCATCCAAATAACTAATTACTCTTTTCCAAATTGCTTCTGGAAAAAACATCAAAATTCCTCTTCCTTGCTTATTATACTCTGTAAAAGTCAATTACCAAGTATATCCTTTTTCTTCTTGGGCAAACGGCAGTTTGCATCAGTTCAGTTTGCACACCGCAAACTGCACCGAGATAAATAACGAAGGAATCCAGTTAATTTTTTAGCCAGAGACAATTGTCTGGAGATCAGATAAATTTGAAACTTCTGGAAATCATATGATGAGTGACAAAATAAAACCTAAGCTCACCTCTGCAGAAAATTTGAGTCTCATCTGTGGTAAAGATGGTATAAGATCCGAGGTTATTCCCTCCTTCAAACCCAGCAAGTACCCTGCCATGGTTGCATGGGAGACACAAGACCCTTGGGTCAGAGACGAAGGACTTCGTTGCTCTCAGGCCAGCAGGTAGCGTGAACACCACATCCACGCGACTTGCTTTTGCCTCTCCTCCAATCCCAGAGGGCCGCGGCACGGACAGTAGGTTTGTGTCAAGAGCAGACCCATCTGTGTCCTGAAAGAAGGTTTCATCTTAGTTATTCTGCTCGAGACAGTTCTGAACTCTGCCCTCCAGGGGGAGACTCCATCGCTCACTTCGGAGGCTGTTTGGTCAGTATCCTAAGGAAGACTGTCTGATGGACATTAATCCAAGACATGCAGAAATGTGAGACTCAGGGAGAATTCTTTGCCAACAGTGTGCTCACATCAAAGTACTTTGGGAAGGATACAGTGTTCTTAATAGAAAATTCATTGTTCATAGACTAAAAATCGTAGTGAATCCATCCTATTTTCTGTATCACTGTATGTGTGTCAGGTGCTGTAAAACCAACACAAAGGAAGACTTAAGGAGTTTTAAGCTAATTTTGATCATACATTATTTTCACACTAAATTTTAACATAAGATATATTTATCCTTTCCTTCTCATTAAATCTCAAAACTGCTGAGAGCTGTGAACTGTTGTCCTTATTGTTGCCATGTGACATATAAGACAAAGGATGTTCATAGAGGTTAAGTTACTGTGCGAAGGTAACAGAGCTAAAAACTTTTTGTTAAAGTGAACAGTGCTGCTTTATGAAATTAATTACCAAAAATGAAGTCCCTCATTTTGTTGCAGATGTGAAGATTTTAAGAATAAATTAATTTTTTCATGGCTTTGTTTTTTCCTGAATTTTTCAATCGATACTAAAGTTAGCTGGAAGATATATTTGCCTTCTTAGAGGAGAACTCACAATGTACAATAAAACAAAATAGCTAGAAGATGGCACCATGCCCAAAGAATATCATTTCCACCATTTATTATCACTGTAATCTTAGTATGGACTTAATTTCTCAGAGCCACCTTTTTCATATTGGTAAAGTAAGGGTACTATTAGTTATAACAGAACTTTATTCTACAGATTAAATTATATAGCACGAATAAATTTAACAGCACATAATAGGTATTCATTAAATGTGATCGTTTTTATATTCTGAGTAAATTACTTATTTCAGCTTTTTTCCTCTTCTACTTGACATTAGGAATCTGAGTTGTTTTGGAAAATTTGACGACAGTTCTTTTCCAGCTAGAACAAAGAACTGCTCCATTAATTTTTTCACAACATCATAAATCACTTTTTAAGAAATAAATAATTCAAGACGCCTTTTAGTTGGTAGCATGTTAGTTTGTGTTCGAGTTCAAACACCTGATTTTTAGTTCAGCAAAATATTACAGTGTCTTGTTTGTTTGGGTATTTTGTGTGACATGTTAACTCATGTATATCAAATTATAATTTTCGGTCCCCTTACAAACACTTGTAAAACCTGAAAATGGTGTGAAATTCTGCAGAAATACATTCCTAAGTATGTCTTATATTTATTTTCACTTTTTCCTCTATATGAAAGTAGTTTTCTCATATGCATGTATTTTCATCTGAATTCATTCCACATTTTATGCTTTTGTATTTTGTATATTTTGAGTGGTCTTTCATTTGTTTAAATCAGTAGCAAGTATATATTGGTATAATTACTGCTGTTATCTTTTGAATTGATAAAGGTGAATATATCTTAATTGTATCATTGAAATAGAACTTTACATTCTTAAATTAACATGATGTGTTGCTATAAATTTCACATAAGAATGAATTTGGTAAATCATTATTGTATAACAGATACTCTAATGTACACAGTTCCCATTTTTTCCCTACACAAGTATCAGCAGTACTCTTATGCAAGGAGTAGACCAACCACAGCCCAAAAGCCAAATCTGGCTCACCACCTGTTTTTGTGAATAAAGTTTTATTAGAACATAGCCAAACTCAATCATTTATGTACTGTTAATAAACGCTTTCTCATTAAAACAACAGAGTGAAGTAGTTAGGACAGAGGTCATATGTCTCTCAAAGCCTAAAGTATTTACCTTCTGGTTTACCTTTTGGTTTACCAAAAAAAAGTTGGATGGCTCCTGCAAAACACACTTACATATGTGTTATTTGCAAAACAAAAATGTAATTGATTGTATTTTTGTTAAGTATGCAAATGATATTGAAGTATATAGGCTGAAGCATAAGCTAGTATGAATTTAATACTGAAAAGAGAAAAATATTTTACATCAGTTTAGTGTCACATAAGTGCACAGTGTTGATAGTCTTCAGTGGAGGACAGTCATGTCCTGGGCTGTCACATCCTGTGACAGTCACTCACTCAGCCAGGGCAGTTTCCAGTCCTGCCAGCTCCATTCTTAGTAATGCCCTACACAGGCATTCTGTTTTTCGTTTTCCATACAGTATTTTACTGTATCTTTTCTAGGTTTAGATGTGTTTAGATAACAAATACCATTGTGTTACAGTTGCCTACAGTATTCAGTACAGTCACAGGCCGTACCCAGGTTTGTAGCCCAGGAGCACTAGGTTGTACCCCCTCGCATAGGTGTGGAGTGGGCTGTACCATCTAGGTTTGTGTGAGTGCCCATGATCATGCTTGCGTGTCGACAAAGTCACCTGACGACACATTCCTCAGAACATATCCTCATTGTGAAAAGATGCATGACTGCTGTAAGTATGCTTAAGAATTACTAAAAGCGACAAACAATTGAAGAAGAATAAAAGCTATATAAAAAACAAATGGAACTATGAGAGATAAAAATATGAAATCTGAAAGAATGTTCACTAGTTTTGTTTAATAACAGGCTAGGCAATGAAGAAAAAATTAAATGAATTAAAAATGTAGCAATAAAAGTAGAATTAAACATGAAGAGAAAAATGCTAAAAATCGAATAGCTTCATTGAGCTGCAGAGGAACGTTGACTGGTTTAGAATATATATGATTCATTTCAAGAATGAGAGAAAAAGAGTAAAAAAGTATCTGAGCAAAGAATGGCTGAGTATATTCACAATCTGCTTAGAAGTACAAGTGCTTCAGTCGTGGGAGACAAGGGAGGAAGACAAAGAAATATGCTCTTGTGTACAACTAGCGTCACACTTCAGGCTGCAGTGGAACGCACTTCCGCCAAGCGTGAGAACAAGGCCAGAACAGCTGCTCTTAAAACGTATCTATTCAACTTGTAAAGGCCTTGAAGGACAAAGGAAAACTTGGAAGACGACGTGAAGAACGTGAGTCCGGGTCGTGGAACGAAGGGCAGGCACCCAGCTGCTGCTGTTTTTCTGCAGGTGGAAGCGATCCGGTGTGTCCCTGTGGGACCTTTTGGGATCACCAAAAGATATAGAGGGAAAAGAATACACTTGATAAACTAAGAGCTCTCGAGGGAGAAAATAGGTGAAATTTAGCTCCCAGGTGGAGACAGGTGTCTTTCAAAGGAAGAAGAATGCTTCTTTCCAATTAGCAAGGATGAAGCAACCGACGATACGGAAGTGAAATGTGGGGTACAAATTTTGATCAGTGAGGGAAATCGCGAAGCGACCTGCTGCTGCTTGAAAACATCTGTGGAACTTTCCTTCCGTTGTGCGGTTTAGCTGTGAGCAGCAGCGTGTCCCCACAGTCATCACAGTTAATGGCTTGCGGCTCTTGGCTCACAGAGATGTTGTGTTTATACCTCAGAGAGGATTCCAAATGGAAATCTGGACTTCCGTCTCACTTTGAAAAATTAAAAATATCTTTTGGTGATTCTAAAAGGTCCCACAATGACAATATTTTTGAAAATTATGACCCTAGCATGACTTAAACTGTTTTAATTTTCTGTGGCCAGACACATTATAAGAAATCTGCAGGCCTGCAGGCGCTGCCCCGGTCTCCACCACACACCACTGCCTTCCACCCTTCAAAACCTGGGACTCCCGCCCGTCACGACCCTCCAGCAGTATGTGGGGACTCTGAGTCACTGAATGAGAGATGTCTACCACTGGGACAGGGAGGGGACAGCACTGTGCTCTTCCCAACCAATCAGTAACCCCTGTGAGAGTTGGACGGAGGGACAGTGACTTGCACTATTTCTGATAAGGCCCTTGCGAGACACATTCATTATGTTGTGAGATGGCAGCTGCACGGCTCCTGGGACCATCTGACTTTGTGCCAGCCACATAACCTAAGTGTCCACCGCTGCAGTGTTAATCCCCTCAGCGCCAGGAGGACATCTTTTCCCATGTGTCCTTCATCGAAGTTTATTGTAAGCACTGGAATGCTTCCCCCATCGATGCTGACTGTGTATGTAATGTTGATGAATATATAAATGATGCTGTTTTAAATAGGCTCAATTACTGCAGGCCTCTAAAATGTATGTAATATTTTTATTTCCTTATTTTTAATGGCTTTTTATAAAAATGAATCATCTAGAATACATATATACCTGTGTGTGTGATTAATTGAATATGTAAGACACATAGTAGGTAGGCTTTTAGGGACTTTTCTTAGATGCTTAAATGTATGATGTGCATGTGTTTAAAATAAATGGAGAGATACATAAATGGAAAACATTAATCCATAAATTAAAAAAATGTATACACATTTTAAGTGATGTTAACATGACTCAAGCAGATGTTGCCGTAAACAGAAGTGTCTGGACACTGATGGTCACCACTTTGAGCACCTCTTGTCATTGCAGAAGTCAAACATGACTTGTATTCATCTTTTGTGATCAGTATATATATTTTTACAATTTTAATACAGTTTTTTCCTTCCTTTGAATGTGTAAACATTTTTGGCACCCTCTGTTTATACAACCCCCAAAATATCACAACACACAAAGACCATAATTATTTAATTCTGATAGTTATCCATTTAATCAATTTTCCCCAAAATCTTCTTAATTATTTTTAATATACTTACATAATTAATGACAATACCATCATCCCCTAAATTTCCTCTTGCAATGCTCAGTATTTCAAGTTTAGATATGGACTTTCTTTTGAAAAATAGGGATCTTTTAATTGGAAACATTGGGAGCACTTTTGTTGTTCTGTCTCTCATTTGACGAGGTAATTTGTCAAGGCCATACTTTTAAAATATATTTTAAATAAAATGTTGATGTATTTGCAAAGGAAACACAAAGAATTGTATTGACAACTTAATCCAAAACTCATCTTTGCAGATGGACCAGACAATAATTGTAATGTTAGGAATAGCAGTTATAAACATCTATGACTGTTTCCTAAAAGAAATCTCCTATGTGCAGCAAAAGATTGATTTTTAAGTATAGAAATTTCTTAAGTCCAAACTATAAGAGACCTCTTAAAAACAATGCCCATGTATTCAATTTAATAAAATAGGTTTGTGCACTGTGCTATGAAAGTATTTTATTCCATGCAAGTAGAATATTCTTTTAAATGCTAAACAAACCACATGAGTATTTAACAGAAGAAAACTCACAATATTTATTTTTTAATTACCATCTGTACATTTTCTAATAAGGCGCCAACACAGTGGGTAAAAGCACTATTGGACTGTTGGCTGCACAGTCTCGTAGCTGAGGGACTCAGGGCAACTAGTAATCTTTCTGTGCCTCAATTTGCTCATCTCTAAGAAGAAAATAAAGCTATTTACCTTACAAAATTGTTAGAGAGAGTGAGGTCATCTATATAAAGCCCTTAGAATAGTATTAGGTAGGTATAAAATATTATGTAAGTAATCTATGATGATTATTGCTGATTTGTATGATAATATAGCCAATGGTATCACGGACAGTTTTATAAATCCAACAATAAAGCTAGGGAAAAGCATATGAAAACAATTCATTTTAATGTCATGTTCCCTGAAAATTAAGCATATATCCTATAGCAGGCAAATGTAAATGCTAATTATTATCAACATTAAAGCTTCAATATTTTAACTAAGTCACTAAGAAGTTCCTAAGTTTGATCCAATAACACATTTTGACTCCCACAGTGTCAGCTGATGATTTCTAGATCCAGCTGCGGTATAGCTATTAGGTTGTTTGGCATAAAGTGATTTATGATGAAGCTTTTCTAATGGGAAAGGTTAGATAACTGCGTGTTTTTTTTACCCGATCCCGCTAAGTTCCTGTCTTCCGTTTGACACTGATGCACAATCAGATGGTCACTTCACTGGCCACAGTGGCATCGACAATGATGCAGATTAAATATTTTATTGAAAGCTCATTCACCAGTGTAAATTCTGAAAATTACACATCTTCATTTTTAAAATACATTTCAAAACTCTTCCCTGAAGATAGAAGAAAAAAAACTTTCAATCTGGATTTCACATAACAGAAATTTGGAGCCAAAGTGTCTTAAACGTTGGTTAATTCGGTAGCATGGGATGACAAGGACCTGATTATTTCTTCCATTTTGTTGTCATCAAGTGACAGTTTTGCCCTCAGTCTGGCTCATTTCATGGTCACAGTAATTGCTAAGGTCTCATCAAGACACAATAATCACCTGAGGCAGAAAGGGAGCTAGTTTTCCTATGTCTCTCCTTCAAGAAAAAAAAAGAAGGAAATCTGATCAGAACAACATCAGCTGTCTCAGCTTATCTCATTGGCCAGAAGTGGACCCCATGCCAGTCCCCACACTGATCACTGACAAAGAGAATGAGGCATCTTTGCCTTAGAACCAATCGGAAGGTACCTCTGAACAAAACAGGAAGTCATCTTTCCCTCAAACACAGGATGAAAGGATGAATACATTAAGGAAAAGAGGGCCATGTGACTAAAAAAACAGGGAAAGAGCATTGGTTAGACAGCAGTGCCTGCTTTGACCGCCTTCAGAAGTCATCATCGACTGCACATTTGATGGTTTACGGAGGACAAAGGCTGGACTTCGCCGGAGCCGTTAGTAACGTGGTCATCCAATTGGTGCCATAACAGAATTACACCTCAAATGGGTGCATTCATCGCTTCTTTAATTCACGCTCCATCTTCTTCAACTTGGCGCTGAGAAATGGACAACTTTTTATATCCCAGGCCTGAATTAGGTGATGAATATTCCCTGCTAAATAAGCCAGGCGTGAAATAAATTTTTGTGTAATTGGACTTAAAGCGAATGATAGGCAGGAATGTGAGAGGGTGCTGTGACTGAGAATCATGGGTGTGCTGGGGGAGATATGGTAGTTTCCGTGACCTGGGGATCTGAGGGCGTCTCACTGAGAAAATTACATTTAAGTCGAATCCCGAAAGATGAATGTCCTTGGCCAATATTAGGTGAGCAAAACTAAGCTATGTTACTGCTGAGTGGAAGTTTCTAGAGCGTGCATGTACATTTGCATATTCTCTTTTTCCTCTTTAAAGTTTCCAGCAATCTCCAGAAACTGGGGGATTCCCTTTTCAGGAAAAATCTAATGCGAGGAAATTGTGAGCACGAGGACATGAGTGGAAAACCTGCCTTTCTACTGCTGTCACCGAGATTTGAGTCATTGTTGCGAATGCGCACGCTAGCTCGTCCAAACCGATGCGGGAATATGATGTTATTGTTCCGGCTTCACATTCTGGGCTAATAGGCTTCTATCTGGACCACTAAGGGACACTGTTTCCCTTTAGTCTAGCTGTTTCCAATCATGTTCTCCAGGGACTAAACGGGCTAGCGCGGCGGGAGAGCTTCGCGGGGACGGGGACGGGAGGCGGCCAGGCCCGTGTCGGTGGCTTCGGTGCTGCTGCAGGCGGCCTCGGCCCGCCCGCCGCGCAGAGGCGCTCGTACGTGAGACGCGAACGGTCCGGGGGTGACTCGGCTGTGGTATGAGGCTGCGTGCACAGGAGGCGAATAGAGAGCAGAGGAGTAGCTTGGAGCAAGTGAAACTCAAAGAGCGAAAGTGGTTGTTGTGTCTTCGGCCCCATCCGCTGGGACACCTGTGATCCCGGTGCCAGCTACAAGGTCTTGGTGCTTTTCGAGAGGACTTTTCTCCTGGGAGCACTGTCCTGAGTCGGGAAATAGATGTTACGCTCTCTTTGCGGGGGTTCCATTTCTCTGTGTACATCAATGATTTATTTCACATTTCACTTTATACGGTAATAGTTTGTTGTTTGGTCAGTATGTCCGTCTCCTGGGAATTGGCTAAGGTGAGCCATTTCCACTAAGGTCACAATCCTCCAAGCACATGCAAATATTACAAACAGATCCTAGAATTTATAACCTTATCTCAGTTGCAACCCCGAGGTGCTATCTGGGCAGCCAGCCAGACTATTTATATCACAGGCGTCATCTCACTGATCTGCACCTTTAACACAAGGCAGTCCGGTTTATTCTTTATTTGTTAACATTTTCTCCACTTTTAGCACAGTCAAAAGAACGGAGAAGCTTAGTCCCTGTGCTCTCACCAGAATATAAATTTTATCAGGAGCATAAGTGTTAGACTTTAAGAGTACATACTTTTTTTCCCCCAGACTTTAGGAGAGATTTATGGTATCCTTGTGTCTTGAACAACTACTGGCACTTCTAAATGTTCCTAACCTTTCAAGAAAGCAGATTTAGCATCAGGAATATTGCATGCCTACTGCAGAAATCTCAGCCTTGCTAGAACTTTTTATTAAAATTAATACTCAAAATACTAAAAGTGAAGTTATTGTGTGCTGCAGTGCTATACCTAAATAAACCATAACACTTTTTAACACTTAATGATTCAGAGCTAGAAAACAAACCATAAAAGAAGATAAATAAATACCAGCACACGTTACAAGATGGCAATTTTTCACAGCAAAATTTCAGGCATGGAGCTATTTTGTAATAAATGTAATCATGTGACTACTGTTTTCCTGTCTCTTTCAGATGAGTTTTCTAAAAAATATTTAAAATGAGAAACTTAAGTATCTCTGGAATAAAACTGTACTCAAATCCTAAATTCAGCTTCTCATAAATTAAAATTCATAACATCATTTGAAAGGCTTTGTGGAGAGCAAACTGAACAAATGATAATTGAAGTTTATAAAACAAAACAAAATGAAAAAGCGTAAATATCTTGCTTTTTTTTTCAGTAATCTCTGATTGCCTTTCATTTAAGCTGAATTTGAAACTAAGAAAATTCTCACTGCAATACCTAGGAACATAAAGCACCCTGTGGTAAATTTGTATCGATAGGTTTTATTTTGGGTCTTTATTTTTAATTAAACTTTCTCTTTTTCTCAAAAGCTCCAAAGTAGGCGAGAGTTTTGAAGTGATACTGTTTTAAGTATCTCTCTGGCAATGCATATTTTATTGGTGATAGTCATGTCCTTAACTGACAGATGAATAGCACTGAATTTTATCTAAAACATCAAGATTACAACCAATAATGAAATCACTTTTTCGGGCATTTTTTGGATAATTTTTTATCATTTTATCTCCTCTTTTAAAAATTCACTGTTATACAATGAAAAAGCGTTTTAATTGGTTTGTATAGTCAATTAAGATGCTTTGATCTTATTCTTCAAGTTCTTTTTTTTTTTTTTTTTTTTTGGGTAGTTACCTATAATTTTGATTATAATATTCTGTCAGTAGGTCAGTTTTATTTTTAAGATGTGTCATCGTCAAGCCACTTGAAATACACGCCACAAAATTAGGCTACATACACACGAACACACATTCAGACCTCTGACATTTCCTGTCTAGGACACAGTCCTCTTAAGGATTATATAAAACCGTAATGTGTTTCAGTCTTTCTTTAAAACCAGGAAATAGTTTTTTTTCTTTCTTCATTGTTTTGAACTCATATGTATCTCTGTTTTAAGTAATTTGGCTATTCACATTTTCCTCTTTTCCTCATACCGAATTTTCATTAACTTTTTAAAAAGAAACAACAGACCCAAAATGGAGTCATTCATGCTAAGCCCCCCCAGGACGAAATACCTAACCTAATCCAGTTTAAGTCTCTCTGAGGAGTGGGATTTCATGCCAATCAGTCTTGAATTTGCTGATCAACACCAGTGAGATCATCGGCCCGATAAGAACCCTGCCTTCCTCCACGGGCAGGCGACCCGACCCAAAGCCCCCACCCTTTCTAAGCCCGCCTTCTGCTGTCAGAACCTTCCGGTTTGTGCGAGTCCTCAGGGCACCCTTCCGTTCGCTGGGTAGGGGGCTGCCAATTCATGAGTCCTTCAGGAAAGCCAATGGGATCCTAATTTTACTCACTTATTATAAAATCTTGTTTTTTAACACACTTTAATTATATTATACCTCAGCATGATAGATTTTTCTTTTGCGGTTGAAGGATAGGATTGACCTTGCATACAACGTATGGTTTTTTAACTTGGCAGTGAAAGGGGAGCAGAATTTGTCACCCCAATATATGCCTCATTAGCATAAGGATCATTTTAGGCTCCCTATTGTAGAGAAACTGCAGACACAGGAGAAGCCCCGAAAGCCTAATAGCCTTACCCTTTGTAAGAAGCCTTGGCGTTTCTGAGGGCAGCCTCTCCTGTGCCAGGACGAGGGCACGACGGAGCCTGCCATGACTCATCCGGGAAGAAGGCGGCTCACGTCTGCGTGATGACCTCCCCTAACTCACTGCGCACCCCAACATCTCCCTTCTCGTTCAAGAGGGGGTGTGAGGGGATGGCTTCAGCCATTGTGGAGAGCTACTTGCTTTTCTGGGTCTCTGCCGTGGACGCCAGAGGTACGCACGTGCTTCAACCTCTGTTCATTTTTCTCCTGTTAACGGGCCCTTTGATTGCAGGGGTGGCTCAGCCAAAAACCTAGAAAGGAGAGAAAAATGATTTTTCCAACCCCACCTCCTCTTGCAGATCCGAATTAGAAACAACTAGCTCTTCCCACAACGGGCCTGATGAGAATTACAGCTCCTGGTGCCATTCACTGCATTCCCCCACGTTCAAAAGGGAGCACGAATGATTGCATTTGCAAGTCAATGAAGAGAGTGACATGTGCAATTCTTTGTTATTAATATTCTGCTAGATGGCCGCTCATCTTAAAGGAGAGCACTTTTAAAATTGAAACAGTGAAATTGCGATTCAGAAGAATGACTATTTTATTCAGAAGTTGCTCAGGAATACATTAGAAGAGCCAGGAATGCATTAAAAAGGCCCACTCCCCCGATACAGAGAAAATGAAATACTCTGACCCATGTGTAAAAAAGTAGTTTTTCTTGGGCATGCCATTACCTTTCTCTTTCAACACACTGTCTTCGGTAGCTTAAATGTTTAGACTTAGTGACCCACATTTAACAAGTATGAAAAACCACGAGCTGGCCATCAGGCGCCCTCAGTCTGCCATAGGCATTTGTGCACCAGAAGGCCAGACAGGGCAGGGTGCCGGCTCTCACCTTGAACATCGGGGCTCTGTAGCCGTATCAGTGTTAACAAATTACAGTTCTGTAGGATTTTATAATATTTCAAGCTTTGAGCATTTGTACCTTCTCAGTGAAACTTCTTGAAACCCTAAAAAAGATTTATGTTTAATTTAGATACTTTTGGTGTATTTCAATCGAAAACGTAAGTGGCCCTTTTAAAGTATTTTTATTTACTTTTTACACAAATTCAAAACTTGTAAAAATGTTATTCTTTTCATCAAGAAATGGTGGAAAAGGTGATTTGAACAGTGGTCATTTCCACAATGCTCACGCGCGTATTGAATCCTTTCTGCTTGCGAAGCTGTTTATTGGCACTGACCCTGGGCCTGGGGCCGTCTGTACCGTGTACAGATGCAGTCTGGGGCGGGCGGGGGGGGGGGGGGGGACCATGGTTGTCTGCACCCTGCAGCTCTTCTTTCGGCTGTTCTGATAATCCCACTGACAAGGGACAGGTTAACGGGAGGAAAAGGTTTTCGTTTCACACGTCCCGGAAGCCCAGTTACAGCAGAGGTTCTAGGACACAAAGGTGACGTCAGGTGCATGGCCGTCCTCAGCCCAGGAATGCGACCGAGGCCCGGGGCTGCCGGCGGGCAGAGGGCCCTCCCAGCACGGGACGAAGGGCGCGTGCTCGGTAATCTGATGTTTGCCTTGCCAGACAGGTGGGTCATAAAATTTATTTCTCGTAATAACTTTTATGGGCAAGGCCTCCCGTTTCGGTTCTTTAATTGGGAGGTAAAATTTTTTATTGAGCCCTCAGGGGTTCTCTTGCCTTGAGTTCAAAATAATCCTCATGTGAAAGGATCGCATCTTGGGGACACCTGTTCTGAACCCCTTCCAGAGACTGTCTTGATGACTCAGGATGGGGAAGGATTTCTTAAACAAAAATATAGTGAAATAAACCAATTCCAGAAAAACAAATACCACATGATTCCCCTTCTATGAGTTATCTGAAACAGTGAAATTCCTGACTCAAAGGTGGTCGTTGCTGGGGATGGTGCCTGGTTGGGGAGAGTTACTAATCAAAAGGCAGAGACGTTTCAGTTAAGCAGGGTGAGTGAGTTCTAGAGATAATGCACGGAAACAGAAACAGAACAAACACATAAGTAGGGACACAAGGAAACTTCTAGAGTGATGGCTATGTTTATTTCCTTTATCGTCCTGATGGTTTCAGGGGCTGTATGAGGATGTCCAAACGCTGAATCAAACTTTGTTCATTAAACATGCAGTTCTTTTGTGTATCAGTTATCCCTCCATAAAAGCGTTTTAAGAAATCTGACCAAATGAAACTTTGGTGACAAGTTAAAAATCACGATTTTAAATCCTTCGAGTTTTGTAAAAAGCTTAAGCACAGTAAGGTAAGGCCAGTTTGCTTGCAGTGAATCAGACACATCTCGGTTAGTACACTTTAAGAAAAAACTATGAAATGAAATAAAGTGTACACAGTGGTTACAATTTTATGCTTGTAACATTGTTATTTTTTATCATTAAGTTTAACCAAAGAACTAAGAAAATGCTTACTCATGTAGAAAAAGAAAGCATAATGGCAACCATGATTATTTTAAGAAACAGGGATATTATTACTGTAGTTATATTCTTAAACTCAAATAACATTAGAGCTTTATAAATCTTTAAGGATCTAGAAACCAAATCTCACTCAAAAACATCATTTTAAAACAAAAGCTGAGGCCTAAGAAGAATTTTTATTTTGTTATTATTAAACAATTTTTTTTTACAACTCTATCAACTATCTAGAAGCATATTTTGACCACCAGTCTAGTTTTTCAGGTTCTGTTTCTGGTTCCACAAATTATGGTATCAACTACCAGGATAGTACTTAATTTCCTTATTCAGTATTTATAAATGTTAAAGGACTGTTTTTATCTCCTGTCAATCTAACAGATTGCCTTACAATGATAACTGGCTCCCTTGGGCAAGAAAGTGCCTGTCTTAAGAAACCAACCAATTTATAAAAGGGAAGTTATGAAATATCTATTGTTTCCATTTATTATTCAAACCATACGTGTTTCTCATTATTTTAGTGTTACTTCATAGGTTTTTGGGATACAGAAAATGCAGTAAAGCATGCAAGGGATTAACAATATAAGAACACAAGAGAATTCTAGATGTTTGTTTACATTTTGATTCCCTGCCTAAATTTTAATCAGTGCACATTATTGAAATAGCCAGTAGCTAGATTAATTATTCAGTGTAACAGAATTGTAAATTGTCCATAAATTAAATCCACCAGCCTACGCAAGTGTAAAGCTCTTGAGGTAAGCTCTTGTGCTGTTACTTTGAGCAAAGTAAAAGAAATAGCTAACCCCCTTGCTGCAGTTATTTACGATCCACTGGAGGAGATACATTTATATACATAAAACACTCTGCAGCAGACACAACGATTCCACGTGTCATTCTTCTGAACTACAAATACCACAACTGAGTAACACTGGGATTTAATTTCAATTACAATTGTTCTGTTATGGATTTTCCTATTGAAAAACCATTAAACATTTTATATTGGTAACTAAACCGAATTAAGTTTGTTTAATTACTCAGAACATTTGAATTTTCACACTTTTTCAAGTGTTGAGGGAATCTAGAATGCACAGTACGTTTCTGGGTCTCTTTGGGTTTTAGTGGAGAGGACCGAAATGGCACATTTCTGATTAACAGCGCAGTACGATTTCAAGTGCAAAACTAACGTATTGGAGTTGATGGCATTTATAGCATAAAATACACATTGTTCATGTCAAATAGTGACACACACTGTGCACACGCACGCGTACACACACCCCACACCCCACAAAATACCTAACCAATCAGCAGGGAAATGGTTTCCTCATACCAAAATAAACTAACAAATTAGTTTTATCTGTATAACCATTTTATCAAAAGCAAATTGTCACTCAGGTCATCAGTAACTGTGGTCTTCCAGACTAATATAATTTAATATAAAATAATATAATTTCATATAAAACTATATATATGAATATATTCATGTATGTGTATTACTGAAATGCAAACAGTGATTGTATTGTAATTATAAACCAAAAATTGTGTACTTTAAAAAAAGTATGTCAAAATATTCTGAACTCAGTATTCAAACTCGGAACAATCAAATGGTACAATTTAATTTTTTTTTAAATGTGACCTGTCATCATTTTGGTTTTAAATGAGTTACAGAATGATAAGGATTTTTGGACAGAAGATAACTTCTTTAAATTGTCACCAGTCACAAAAACACTAAACTTTTTATAAATAAGTAAATAAATACTAAATTCTAAATTAAAAAAAAATTAAGTGCTGGAGGTGTAAATTTTAACATCAGTTATTTAGTCTTATCATGTAGATCTGGAATAATTTAAAAATGTGAGACAAACAATAAAATTATATATTTTCTACATCAATTTAATTTTTCAATTAATATTATATAGATTGTAGATAAAAATTAAGATTTCAAATAGACAATCTTTAATATATAATTTGCCTGCAATTTTGCAGAACATAAATGTTGGTGAATTTTTAGATGAGCACTGTTAAAATAGCATTGTTTTAATCTTTTGATATTCTGTGCTTTTCATCAGTACAAAAGTTTACATTATTATAAATGATAACTTAAATACAAATTTGTTTTTAGTCTAAATATCCTAACATACTCAAGTGACTATGTCTTTGGACTCAACATTTGAACATGAATTCCAGGAAAGAGAATTATGCTGTTGTTTTTTTTTCCTTGTATAATTATTATACATTCTAAGTGTTACTGCATTTTGTCACTCTAGACAAAGAATGGAAACAGTAGTAATTATTCAGATTAGTTGAAAAACTAGAATATGATGTATAAATGCAACATTGAAAAACTATATTGTATATGTAAACCAAGAATACTTCAAAAACATAAATTATATTTAAAAATGATAGAATAGCAGCTGTAGGAAAAAAAATTATGTTAAAAACAAGAGATGCTTTCAATCTTCACTTAAAATACGTTGAGATTTTCTCATTTGGAAAATTTTTACCAAGAAACTATAAATTACTTAATTTTTAAAAATATTATGGGGCATATATCTCAATGCCTACAAACCTCTCATTTCTTAGAATGCTTATGCCCTTAATATTCAGGTGTCAGTAATAACAACAACAACCTATTATAAGCAGAGAGGTTGCCTAGAGGAGGATGGGTAACAAGTATTTATTGGTAATTTTCTACAAAGCATAAAGTGGATAAATGGGTTGGAACAGAATTTAAAGCAAACCAAAACATTCTTAGTACTTAGTAATGCTATGTAATTTTTTATACATGTCAACAATTTAGGTAATTCATAAATAAACGATTAATTCATTATTAATAGAACGAAGTCCATAAATCCGCCTGCAATTAAAGTAGTAGAACGTTAACCATAATTGATTTACCTAAGTACTTCCTTCCACCCTGTCTTCCTGAACACCTCAGAAACCCCCCAGACCTGAACAGCAGTGCATTTATCAGCTGTTTTGTTGCACTAGTCCTGAGCACGTGCACACACGCCCGGATAATACCGCTGGGTGCTGACTTTTTTGAGCTTTGAAGCCATTCCCTAAATGCTGGTGTTCACTACCTGTGTTTTCCCTCTTGCATTACATTTTTCAGATCTGCCCCACGTGCTCACTTATAATGATAGTTCAGCAGCTCAATCCATTCTCACTCTTGCAGAATGTTCTACTGTGTAGGTACTCTGAATTAATTAATCACTTTTTCTTTGTGGCTTTTGTGAAAAATGCTGCTTTAAGCTTTCTTGCACATGTCTGCTTTTAAATATATGCAAGAGTTCCCTTAGGGTATGCAGTGAGGGGAGGAATTGCTAATTCGTCGAATATTTGAAGTTGAAGTGTAATTGACTATTGTTTTCATTATAACCATGAACATTGTTTGATTTATGTTTTCTTAATGCTGTTAAATGAAGTTTTATAATGTAAGACCTTTTATTCATAAAGGTCTTACATACCTATTATTACATTCATCCTTCAGTAAATTATATTATAGTATTTGTATTGTATTGTAATTATAATTGTATCAACTATAATTGATATCTTTTAAAAATTTATACTTTTAAATATTTGTGGGGAGTTCCCTGGTGGTGTAGTGGCTTAAGGCTTCTGCACTGGTGCTGTCAGTGCTGCAGCCTGGGTTCGATTCCCAGTCAGGGAGCTACCCACATACTACCAAAAAAAAAATAAATAATAAATAAATAAATAAATATTTGTGGTCAGTGTATAGATAGCATTAATTTTTATATATTGCTATTATAAACCTACCCTACTAAATGCTTTCATTTTTTAAAGCACCCTTATGTATTTCTATAGGTTTTTATATTATGTCTCCTATATGTATGAGTTTGCTTTTTAGACTTTCAATCCTTGTATCTCCAGTCTAATACTATACAGCAAATGCGGGCATCCTTGCCTTATTATTGATGTTGAAGGAAGGCTATTAATGATTCAATGTTAAAAGCAAAATGTTCACTGGAGATTCATGTAGATAAGAAAATCCTCTACTCTTCCTAGTTGTTAAATAGTTTGTATCATTATCCTTGTACGTGACCCTTCATATCATAATTCTGCTGCCTAGAAAGTTAAGCTTTACCAGTTTTTTAATGCATTTTCATGTCTTTGTTGTAGTTGCTTTGATTTCTTTGAGAACGAAACACTCAACATAACTTATAAATAGGTGGTGCTGTCTGCCTAGAATTATCTCTCCCTAAAATTATTGTTACTCTTTTCTAGACAACCTTCATATCAATTGTTTAGGAAAAGTCATCACTGACTTTGCAGTCACTTGTTTTCTTTTAATTTTTCTGTACTGAATGTAGTATAATGTCTGAACATTTACTTTTGTGGTTATTTATATAAATTCTCTTTCACTTTAAGTTTTAAGAGATCAAATCTAAGCTTATTTTCTGCACTCTTGAAACCCAAGTCCCTAGTGTTGCGGGTGTCAAAGAGAAGCAGCCTCCGCTCAATGTGCAGTGTGCGTGAGGGTCTGCGTGAGCGTGTGGACTAGCGGAGAAGACAGATCCCCAACGACGCTGGGACTCTGAGTTAGCTAGTGGTGCGTTTCATTCACGTCTGTGTCTTCATTGTCTAGAAAGGTTCCTGGTGCTCAACATAGGCTGTAAAAATACAAAAAAACAAAGAGCATTTTATTTTGATGGGGTGAGGGTGACGAAAAGCCGAGTGGCTTCTATTTCTCCATAATTCTTTGCACGGAAAGTCTCTCGTCTCCGATAAGCAGCAATCACCATTTTCTAGAGCGAATTTGTGAGGTCAGGTTTCACGGTTTGGCTATTTTAACTTTTCCAACAAGTTCCTTAATACCATACATTAAACTGAGCCTTCACGCTACACTTTAATATAAATGTAAGTGTAAATACGATCCGGGTGACCCCCCGTACCAAGGCACGTCGGTAACACGGGTTCGCTCCGACACGGCTGGGGGCCGGGGCCCTCGTACAGCACGGCGCCCTGAGCACGGTCTCCTCTAACACGGTGCGAGAGGTAGAACAACCCCCGAGCAGCACGGAGCGCAGCAAGAGCTTTTAAGAGTGAAAACTGTTTCATTCGGGCGTGGATGTCGTCTCCGATTTGACTGCAGAATTTTAAAATGTATTCGAATTTTAAATCCATTTTGATTGCAGAGTATTAAGTACATGCGTTTTAAAACTTTGTGTTTTTCTTTGTGCTGTAGTGTATGTAGATTACAATTTTTCGGGTGAGTATTTTTCAACCTTTTTTAAAGATGTGGTAATTATGTTTTTCATTTTTGTGACTTAATTCGTGGCCCTGAACTATACATATTAATACGTTATGCTTTTGGTGAAAATTGCTTTAATAAAGATATTTGTCTTAATTATAAAAATATAATAGTATTTTTTTTTAATTTTTGGAACCTAACCCCCTTTCTTGTACTAGTTCTTTGTTTCATGTAACACAGATTCGCGTAACATGGCCTTTTAGGAGCCCAGCGACTGTGCTATACGGGGGTTACCTACCTATAGATGAAAATAAATAACATAACAATATAATAAATACAGTATACAATTCTGTTTTTTTTTTTTCACTTTGAATATGCAAGTGTTTATGAAAAGAAATGAGTTGTGATGCAAAGAATGCTTTCCCCAGAGAGGAATGGAGGTCACAGAGCCAGCAGCCAGAGCGGTGTCACATGCAAACACAGGGCTACCTCGCGTCCATGCGGAGGGTGGGGCACGGCGATGTCACAAACTGAAGAAGGTTTTGGAGTTTTTTATAGACTGTTTGGGGTGAATAATTAGGCAGAAAACATCTCAAACACATTTCAAAAAAAATTTTTAAAGTTAATTAGTAGGCTCATAGACTCAAAAAAAAGTCTGTTTGGTAATTATGTTACTCAGTTGTTGAAATAAAGTTCATCAACCACCGCTACAGTTTGGAAAGTACTCCAGTTTGAGATGATCACAAAATTAAAGTTAAAAACCATGTAATAGTCTGTATATTTTAATCAGGCCAAGTCTTCTAGCTGGTTAAGTGCAAGCGTTTCAAAGGAAAATAATACACCTTTTTTAGGAAGGTCTGCACAGCCTCTTTGCCTGTGAATCCAGACTCTCACTGAACAAAACACGTCCATAACCACTTTACTAGACCTTGAGTTGGATGGTGTCATGCTGAGACATTGCCCCGCGTGTGCTTCCTTACCCTCCCCACGTCGGGCCGGGGCGCACGCCTCCCCGGCCTCCTCTTCCTCACTGAGCCGTCAGCTCGGTCGGTTGGAGACCACTGCCTCCCCAGGCACACGGCGACGATGGATCAGTACCCGTCAGCTGAGTAAGTGACTCAGCTTTTGGCTTGAAGTGTTAGAGCATCCTCCCAAATTATTCATTAACTTTGGAGTCACTCACAGGTTTAGGGAATCACTATATGAATAACCTACCCTTTCCTTTGAAAAATCTGCATTCTCATGTAACAAATTTCGTTAACCTCAAGGACTCCTCCAAGGAACCTTCCTCGGTGCTCCCCCACACATTTGTCCCTCCTCTGTTTCCCCAAAGCACTTTGCTCACGACTGAACCTGTGAACATTGTGCTCTATACTCAACCTTAGGCTAGAAAGCAGAGACAGAGGCCTGACAGTTATTTTCCTGTGGGAATTTGTAACTGTGCCCGACAATGTGCTGGTGATACCGTGTTTTTGCACCTTCGACGGGCTTCATCCCAGAAAAGGCAAAGCAGCTCCACAATCCTGTGTTTTGTCTTTGGGGTCCCATATGCTATGGTCCCTCACATAGTGCTTTCAGCATGGTACGAGACAAACAGACTCCTGGGCTATGTATTTTCCTCAATTAATATATTTTATTCAGTATCAATATAATTTTAATCTGAGTAATAACCTACCTCTATGAAATAACTATTTAAAACTTATTTTTCCTGTTAAATATGTGAGCCAGAATGCTACCAAAACAAAACAAAACAAAACAAAACCTTGTAGGAATGAAACTGGAGATAAAAGGTTCATAGACTTTAGTCTAGAATTTTAAAATGGAAGCCAACAAGAACCTGAGTAGCCTTATGGAGTGATAAAATGGCTTTAATGGAGTTAATTAACTTACCCTGTAAGAAATGAAAATTGGGAAATCATTCTTGCCTGAACTGAGCTATTAACATAGTTCTAACTGCAGTCTTTATGGCTGGGAAGACTTAGAGCAGATGGTAAATTTATAGTGCTTTTCCCCTATGGAGAAGAAAGAAGGAGAAAATACAGTGCAAGAATTGTATGTGTTTCATGAATAAACTCAGAATGCAAGTGGTTGGAACTGTTTCTAAACGGTGTATGGAAGATACCATCGCTTATTCCCAAACTGTGTAAACAACACACATTTTTATGCTATGATAAACTTTTCCATAAACAAGAGAAAGAAACTTGTTCTCTGAAGTATAACAAAGGTTTTTTTTACTAGAATAACCAAAAGAATAGTCTTTGTTTTCTAATTAATTTTAAATACACAGACACTTAAGCGGTGTAATTGATGTGAATTACATGCTAGTCCATTAAAGTGCTAATAATAGAATAATGTTATGTCAGGATGAGATTTTAACTATTTATTCAGTTAAATGTAGGTACTAACCAATTGGAATTATATGCACCAAAAAATCAGAATGAGCACAAGCCATAAATAATTGGCATGACTGTTCTAGAACCTAACACATGAATGTCACTGTTGCCTTTATGTTATATACAGAGAAGCAAAACAAAGATTTAGAAATAAATACTTTATATGGTGATTTTAATACAATTAATATTTCAGTTTTTCCTCAAAATAATTCCTCATTTTCTTAAGTTAGGGTTTACAAGTTAGTGTATCAGGTAGTTTTTGCCAAAATAACGTTGCATGACTGGCAGCCACAACCCCTCAGTGAATGTGAACAATAAATGTTTTGTTCAGCACACCGGGTTACCTGGGACTAGTTCAAATTCAAATCATCTTAGGTCCTTAAATGAGGTTGATGTCATCCTGGATTGACAGTTCTCTGATGGACATGAATATAAACCCTCTAGGAGGGAAATAAACTCATGCCAGAAAGCACATAATCTCTAAAAGTAATATTGTAAATATAAAATCTGACATATAATAAAAAGACAATCAGGCATAATAGAAAAAAGAAAAAATAATACAAATGTAACTGATAGAAAAAAAACAAACCCAAAAAGGAAACCATCACAGGCTATTGGAGTTGTAAACACAGGAGACTTTGAAATATCGTATGTGACTCTGAGAAATAAAATCTGTGCAAAAGATCTCATAAATGCATTTGGCCCATCCAATTGACAATGAGACCATTTGCAAGGAACTTAGAACTAAAACAACTTTCATCTTCAATTCATATCATAGAGCAAAATATGTTTTAGGTAACAAATATGTAAATACTATGTAAAAAAGACAACTAGAATATAGTATATAGTTCTGATTTAGGGTAGTATTGTGGTTTTTTTTTTAATTCATTTTTATTGTTAGACTTATTGGGGTGACATCTGTTAGCAAGTATTACATAGGTTTCAGGCATACAATCTACAGCGCATTGTCACCTTGTTGTATAATAAGTTCACCACCTAATGTGACTTCTCTTTCCATCACCTTATATTTAGCTTCCCCCCCTCCTCTCCCACCCCCTCCCCTTTCTCCCCTCCCTAACCCACTCGTCCCCAAATAAACATTAAACTATTGATTGTGTCCATGGGGTATTTGTTTGTTCATTTCTTTTTTTCTTTGCTTTCAGTTTTATATTCCGCATATGAGTGAAATCATACAGTTCTTTGTTCTTTCTGTCTGGCTTATGTCACTTAGCATGATGATCTCCAGGTCCATCCATTTTGTTGCAAATGGCAATATTTCATCTTTTCTTACAGCTGAGTAATATTCCATTGTGTATATGTACCACAGCTTCTTTATCCAGTCATCTGTCGCAGGGACCTTTGGTTGTTTCCATGTTTTGGCCACTGTGAACAGCGCTACAATGAACATTGGGGTACATAAGTCTTTGCGGACAAAGGTTTTCAAGTTCTTTGGGTAGATCCCCAGAAGGGGGATTGCTGGGTCACATGGTAGCTCCATTCCCAATTTTCTAAGGAACCTCCACACTGCCTTCCACAGTGGTTGTACCAGTTTGCACTCCCACCAGCAGTGTACCAGAGTCCCTTCTCTCCACACCCTCTCCAGCACTTGTTATTCCTTGTCTTGTTGGTAATAGCCATTCTCACAGGTGTGAGGTGGTATCTCATTGTGGTTTTGATTTGCATTTCCCTGATAGCTGATGAGGATGAGCATTTTTTCATATGTCTGATGGCCATTTGTATTTCTTCATGGGAGAAGTGTCTGTTTAGTTCTTCTGCCCACTTTTTAATTGGGTTGTTTGTTTTTTTGTTGTTAAGTCTAATTAGTTCTTTATATATTTTAGATATTAGACCCTTATCTGATGTATTGTTTGCAAATATTTTCTCCCATTCAGTTGGCTGTCTCTTTGCCTTGTTGATGGTTTCTTTTGCTGTGCAGAAGCTTTGTAGTTTGATATAGTCCCATTCATGTATTTTTGCTTTTACTTCCCTTGCCTTTGAGGTCAGGTTCATGAAGTCTTCCTTGAGTCCTAGGTCTATAAGTTTAGTACCTATGTCTTCTTCTATACAGTTTATTGTTGCAGGTCTTATATGAAGGTCTTTAATCCATTTTGAGTTAATTTTTGTATATGGAGAGAGTTCACAGCTCAGGTTCATTCTTTTGCATATG